>BLSH010367861.1:1653788-1671186 GCA_018402905.1 Glandirana rugosa | reverse complement strand
CTATATGTTACATGATAACTGTATTTGCATGTGTGTGTGTGTGTGTGTGTGTGTGTGTGTGTAGTATCCAAATTGACCTATCTGAACACAGAAAAGAGTTAGATTGGTTGACCCATTGAATTAACTTCACATCTGAAACCACCCTTCCGTTATCGAAAACGGATTTTTATAAATCAGACCAACTAGTTTTCTTGAGAACTCCGACCCAAGTGTGGATACGGTTAACCTACACCGAATGTGGTGTAGGTTAAGCGTCCTGTGAACTTTTGTGTAACAAAAGTTACACAGGTCAAGTGAATCCACGTCACGTAAGCTATTGCCTTCCCACCAAAGTCTACACTTCAATTAAGTTACCCAGTTGGTTAGATTGAGAAAAGACACAAGTCTATCCAGTTAAACCTATGATGTGTGTGTGTGTGTGTGTGTGTGTGTGTGTGTACGTTTATGTCAATAGTACATTGTATATCCCTGTATCCCTGTATGTTGTGGTCGTTAATATGTCCATGTAATAGTTTTTTTAAATTATCAATGCTCCCTGCTGATACCACTGCTTGTGGAAGAAAATTCCAAATCTTTACTGCTCTGATAGTAAAGAATGTTCTACGCAGTTTAAGGTTAAACCGCTTCTCTTCTAATTTTAGTGAATGGCTGCGTGTCTTTTTAAATTCCCTTTCACTGAAATGTTTTTTTTCCTTATGCCAGAGTCACTAGTATGGTATTCGTACATTGGTATCTTATCCCCTCTTAAGTGTCTCCTCTCCAGAGAGAATAAGTTCAATGCTTGCAGACTTTCCCCATAGCTGAGGTCCTCCAGTCCCTTTATTAGCTTTGTTGCTCTTTTCTGGACCCTTTCCAGCTCCAGCACAACACATTCAGATGGAAACACCTTTAATTTTAAATTATCATAAATTGTTTCAAATTTGGAGCAAGACGAGGTCTACCATGTGCTATTGAGTTGAAAGTCACTTACTGTACAGTATATACATTAATCTAAATATCAAATAAACTATAAAACAAGTATCAGATTTTTTTTTTTTTTTTTGTTAAATGTCACTTTTATTGAGCACTAAAAGACATTCTGCTATATCCGGAGGCCTGAGGAAAGGATATGTAGAGAGTGGTATCTGGCTACGTGAGAAGTTGGACTGTTAATCTGCCTCATGTCTGCCTATTATTAAGCTCTGTTTTACTGATTAAATGTATTTGCTTTCCAGCCTTAAATTTCCCCTGTGTATTTTACAGATATTCATTTATGTTACAAGACATTGACATCTTCTGGAATGAGTTTTGTAAAATTATGTGATGTTTGTTTATGCAAAACCAGAATAGATTATTTTGCCCCCTGGCTATCGCTGTCCACACCATTTGATTGTTACTGCAAGCATTATCAGCCTATAACCTTATTTCATCCAAAACCATACACCGTCATAGCCAGATATCTCCACATATACTGTAGTACTACGATTTATAGGTTTTGCTTACTAATAGCACATCTGCTTATCAGTATTAGATTTCAGCCCAAAACAATGCATTTTTCATTAGATTGAGTGTGATGGTGTCATGCTGTGGGAAGGGCTATATTTAGTGTTTACACTACTCTAGGCATATACAGGTAATATACTGTACTTTTGTATACAAGTTCATCATTTTTTTCTTACCAACCATATTATACATTTATACTTGTGAAAATTAAAGCAAAAAAAAGTGTTATTTGGAGAAGGAGGTTTTATATACAGACTATTGGCACTCCAGATGTTGTAAAGCTGCAAGTTCCATGATTCATTGCAACACTCTGACAGTCACAGAGATGGCTTCCAGGGGTAGAGGCATGATTCGATTTTAAATATGCCTACAATGATTGACGTGTACGCACATATACACATAATCTAGTCAACAAGCGTCACCACAGCTTGTGCCACAGTTGCCTATTCCTGGTCTATCATTAACCCTGAAAAAAAAGAGATAATGGCAGCATGCTCCATATGCACACTCAAGAAAGTTTTCGCATCCTTTTAGCAATCTAAAGCTGAGCTTCCCTGGAAATATTGAGTTGTGGTGCTCCTCTCTTATTCTGCTGCCCCAGGCTCTAGCTTTTGAGTAAATAAAGTTCTAGCTTTGAGCAAATTGATGGTTATTAGCTAAAGAACTATATGTACTTTTTTATTGCAAAATGCATGTATTTGTTTTAAAATGGAAACATTGCCAATAAAGCAAAGTCACAGAAAATTGAATCAGGGCATTCCTTGTGGTGCTTTAAGAGGTTTAAAGAACGACTCAACTTTTGGTCAAATTGTCCTTTATACATTTTCCCACCCCTTGAGTACAAGTAACCTGGTCACTGGCCAGATACTTACCTTTGCATTGATTTTTTTCTTATATTGCATCTATAGAAATAAATGGCTCTGCAGCATAAATGTGGTCAGCCAGGAGGAAAGCTAGTAGAAAAAAGACTGCTGCAACAGATACGACAGTAAGTATTCGACCAGGATGCTTACCCTTGGGGGGCATAAGGCATTTCTAATAGAGAACTTGACTAATGGAAAAAAAAAACCTGGTTCTTTTTTTTTTTTTAAGTAGAATTTATTGAGATTAAAAGAGACAAGTACACATGGAAAAAAGAGGCAGTGACAGGTGTCACTGCTACATGAAATTTTTCAAAAGTCTTACATAGTTTGTATGTCCATAAACATTGGAGTAGGTCATATATATGGGAAGAGATGTAAACAGAAATCGTGTAGACCTCTGTTGTGGTAAGAAAATCAACATCAGAAGTATAGTTTACCTTCCCTCCAAACAAAAAGAGGGAGGAAAGCAGTAACTGGGTTATCTGCTACCACTCCGCCCCCATGGGGGTGGAAGTGGGTGCAGAGAGAACTAGTGCATATAACAGAGATATAAAGATATAAAACAGATTTGGTGTTATTGGAGAGATGGATGGAAATGTTATCTTACAAAGTAACCTAAGCAGGGGTGGTAGAATAGGGGGAGGGAAGAGGAGGGATACAGTAGTTGTATCATAATCGTACACAAGTGGTTGTAGGTAGGTATAGTCCATGGAGTAGGAACTTATGGGGTTGGTAGATTCATTCAACATAGTCGTAGAGTTGTTGGAGGCTTCGGTAATAATTAAAGGTGTTCTTGATGGTATTGGCTTCTTCTTGGGAAAGTGTTTTGTTGATAAAGTGTCCCATCTTTTATAGAAGCTTTTTTTTTTTATGTGGGGTGGGAGAAGTCATAACTGATTCTTTCCATGCAGAGTAAGAGATGCAAGTCGCATTTGACGGTGAGATTTGAGGTAGATAGCCAGTTTTTCAGGATTGTTTTGCGGGCTGCTAGGTGAGTTATCAGGATCCAATCTATGTGTGAAGAGGTGGCTTTGGTTGGTGACCATGGTAGGAGCTGCTGGTCCCAATAACCGAATATTAGGAGGAGAGGGTCTTTGGGGAAATGAAGAGTGATGTGAATATAATAGATATGATTTGGTCCCAGAAGGTGAATATGTGAGAACATGACTAAAAGTGTTGTGCTAGTGATGGCTTGGGCTGCCTGCATTGAGGGCATAAGGCACCTTGTGGGTTATTTTTGACCTTGACAAATGGTATGTGAGCTTGGTGCATTATTTTCATTTGGGTTTCTCACCATCTTTCATTCTGTATATGTTTGTAAATATCTTTAAAGCCTTTTAGGATTTTGTCTGAGATTTCTAGGGTCGGGAAGTCTTTGTCCCAGTGGAACCCTGGTTTAGTTTTCTCTGATGTAGAGTATTTTTGTAGCAGAGATTTGTAGATGTCCAAGATAGAGAGTATGTCTCTCCTGAGGAAGTGATCTATGATCGATGGTTTGAAGCGCTTGGTCCCGTCTTTACAGGAGAAGCAGATAAAACTAAGACATTGGTTGTGGTAAAAGGTATGGGACATGGGAAGTGTAAAACTAGTTGCCAGATCCTGGAAGGGGAAGGGAACACCTGTGCCTGGGTGACATAAGGAAGCAACAGTGGATAGTCCTTTCTTATCCCATATGGAGAATGTTTGGTTGTCCATCCCTGATGGGAACATGGGGTTGCCCCGTATGGGTACTTGACTGGCCATGTGGGGGGGGGGGGTTTCAGGCACTCTTTTGTCTCCCTCCATGCAATGGCGGTGTCCCTTAGAAGTAAGGTGTGTTGCAAGTCTGGGTGGAGTATTTTCCATTTGGAGTGAAGAAGAGCTGCCACTGAAAAGGGGTGGGCCATTGTACATTAAACTTGAAATTGGAGTATCTAGAGGACTTGGATATCCAGTCACTTCCTATATGAATTAAGAAGGCTAAGTTATATAATCTAATATCAGGGAGATTAACACCTCCTTCGCTCCTAGGGAGATGCAGTTTTGGTAGAGCTATGCGTGGTCTTTTATTGTGCCAAATACATTTTGCCACCGCTCTATTGAGGGCCTGGAAATCCTTGAGTTTCAGGAGTAGGGAAATGGTTTATAACGTGTATAGCAGCCTGGTGAAACTGACCATTTTGAATAAACGGCATCTCACTATGAGTGAGAGGGGGAGCTCCATCCAAATCTCCAGTTCATGTGTAATTTTGTTAAAAAGGGGGGGGGTAATTCAACGTGTAGAGGGAGGAGGGGGCTCTGCCTATTTTTATTCCCAGTTATGTTATTCATGACTTGGCTATAAGAAAGGGATATTCGTGAGCCCAAGGTGCAGTGGGGTATGGTCCCAGGGGGAGAATTTATCTCTTGCCATAATTAATACAGAGCCCTGAGCATAGTTTAAATTCATCAAAGATCTGTTTGATAGATTTTGTGTCAGAAGCCGGATTTGTTGTGAAAATGAGCACGTCATCTGCGAATAGTGCAGAGCGTAGTTCTAGATCGCCTATCTTGACTCCGTGTAACGGGGCAAGGTATTTTAGGAATCTAGATAAGGGTTCTATGGCAATGTTGAAGAGGAGTGGGGAAAGAGGGGGCACCCTTGTCTTGTGCCTTTGTGGAGTTTGAACTTGTTGCTAAGGAAACCTGCTACTACTAGTTTGGCAAGGGGGGAGGAATACATAGTTGAATGAGGTGCATACACGGACCAGAGGCCAAATTTGTTTAGGACCATGGATAGCCATTTAAAATTTACATTGTCGAAGACTTTCTCCACATCTAATGTAATGATTGCCAGGTCTTCTTTTGGGTGTAAGCATAATTTAGAATCATCATCACTTTTCAAATGTTTAATGTGGCGGCTCTGCCTTTCACAAAGCCTGATTGCGCGGAGTCTATTAGTGAGGGAATAATGTTGGCTAGTCTTGAAGCTGCTATTTTGGAGAGGATTTTTACGTCTAAGTTTAATAGAGAGAAGGGCATATAAGATCCAGGTTCTAGGGGGTCTTTGCCCTTTTTGAAGATAAGTTTAATGATGGCGTTGTTCCCTGAGGGTAAGTAATGACCACCGACCATATATGTGTCCTGAAGTATCTGATAGAGGCCATCTGGGCCTGGGGCTTTCCCGGGGGCTAGATGTTTGATGGTATGAGTTAGTTCAGCCATGGAGATTGGTAGGTTTAGGGTCTCCAGCTGAGGTGGGGTGATCTGTTGGAGGTTTATTTGGTTTAGGAAGTGTTGTGCCCTTTCTTTATTGATGGTGTCTGGTGTATACAGGGAGGAGTAAAATTGAAGCATCACATCTGCTACTTCCTGGGGTTGTTTTTTAATGTTCCCTGTGGTGTCACGGAGGGATGTAATGTGAGTCAGGTGATGTGGGCCTTTACACAGTCTGTCTAGCAATTTGCCAGATTTATTTCCAAATTGAAATAATGATGCGTTAGCTTGGACTCTTTTTATTAGTTTAAACGTGTCTGCCCAGCGGTCAAACCCTTGTTTGGCCATTTGCCAATTGGCTCTGTTTTCTGGGGTATTTTGGGCAACATTAAGTTTGGCACTGGCTTCTCGGAAGTTGGTTAGTGCATGCCTTTTAAAAGATGAAGCTTATGCTATGATTCTTCCTCTTAGGAAGGCCTTACCAACGTCCCAAAATAGGTTGAGGTTGTCTAAATGTATTTCATTATTTGAGGAGTATTCTTCCCAGGCTTTTGACATGTAGGATTGAAAGTCCCCATTTCCAGAGAGAAAAGAGGGAAATCTCCATATACAGAGATTGGGCAGGGGGTTGGGATCTTGTAAGGAGAGTGAGATAGGGGCATGATCCAAAATAGCAATGTCATGTATTTCAGAGTTCAGGATCTGTGGTAGTACATTTTCAGCGCTGAAGTAATCAATCCTTGTAAAGACATTATGGGGGGGAGGCAGTAGGTACAATCCCTGCTTGTTGGGTTATGAAGTCTCCAAATGACAGTGAAGGAGAGAGTTTCCATTGTGGAAGCTAAGAGTGAAGGAGCAGGGACCCTGGGGTTTTTGGGCTTTCGCTTTGTAAAGGACCTGTCATCGGAGTTGTAATTGAAGTCTCCTCCAATTATGTTTGGTGATTGGGGATGTTATAGTAGATGAGTGGTTAAGTCTCCAAAAAATTGTTTCCCTGGGCTGTTAGGAGCGTATACGTTTGTGATTCTAAGGTCTCTATTCCTCAGGCGGATATGTGCCATAATTAGCCTTGTGTGTCTGTCCACAGATAGGGTTTCACAGGTGAGTTTCTTATGAATGAAGATAAGGATGCCCGCTTTGCGTCCCACTGCGTTTGAACCCAGGACAGTGCCTACCCATAATTTTTTCATGCGTATAAAGTCATGTGAAGTTAAGTGGGATTCTTGTAGCAAAGCAAAATCTGTCCCCAGTCTTTTTAAATGATGTAGGATTTTGAGCCTGTTGATGGGCAACCTAAGGCCTTTCACCTAAGGCCTTTCCAGGATGTTATCTTAAAGTGGGTTATTTCGAGGGAGGGGTATGTGCAGTTATTATGGGCCAATGAAGGATGTCTGATTGTAGATGTGCCAAATAATATGTTCTTACTAGAAGTCTCCTGTCTCCTAGATGCATGAGGGGTTGGAGGACAGCTGGTGTACGATAGGAAGGATGGAAGGGGGGAGTTTGGGACTAAGTGAGGAATGGAGTCAGACAATAGGAAGGGTGTGTGTTGTAGAAAAGGGTGCAAAATAAACCAAACAAAAATTCTCGAGAGGGCTTTGCTTTTTTCCACATGGTGTCATTGCGTGGGTGCCAACTCCCAAGAGCTAAAGCCCTTTGTTAGAGGTTTGTGTTGGGCCCGACTGTCCGACGGAGTGAGGAACTGGTGTTGAGCCCTGGGTGAGCGAGGTCACAATGTGGGGGGACAATGGGGAGACATCCATGTAGAAAATTGCATAACAGTGCCCATTATATAAAGTGCATACCTCACCACATCATGCTTACATCAGATAAGGGAGTATATATATATATATAACGTCATGCTTTGCCAGTGGGGAGTAAGTAGAGGAGTTAAAGTGAAGGCCTTTTGCTGGCCAGCAAAGGATACAGGCAGTGCATAATAAGTTCAAGTCAGCTGGGGGATATTCCATGGTGCCAGGTGCAGAGAACTTAAAGCGCTTGGGGGGATCCTTCTTGGGGCTCCTTTGAGCCTGTTGACGTAGTGCCAAGGTGTTTTTGGCTACCATGCTTGCATAGCTTTCCAGGTGAGATGAGTGGTAGGCCTCTGCTGGTTCCTGAAATGTGAGCTGGTCTCTGTTCCGGCTTTGAGGTGTAGGATGGCAGGGAAGGTTAGTGTGAATTACATTTTTTTCTTGAATAGCTCCGTACATATATATATGTAAGCTTACCTTTTCCTGGCCACCTCGGCAGAGTAGTCAGCAAAAATGAGGATCTTGACCCCATCAATTTGGAGATAGTGTGATTGCCTGGATTTTTCTAGGATAGCAGATTTATCCGCATAGTTCAAATATTTTGCAATGATTGGATGAGGAGAGGGTCTGTCTTCAGCAGGGGAGCCTAGGCGGTGTGCGCGTTCCACTACACATGGCCTGGGGAGCCCTAAGGCTTCTGGAATTTTGATTGAGCGGAAGTTAGCGAGAGCGGCAGATTGGAGTGATTCAGGGGCACCCACAAATTGCAAGTTACTTCTTCTGGACCTATTTTCCAGGTCCTCCAATTTTGCAGAGATGTATTTTAATTGTTTGTCTTGGGCCTGTTCTGAGCTGTCGGTCTGATAAAGCGCGTCCTCCATATTGGATAATCTCTGCTTGGCCTCGTTCAGCCTAGTGGCCTGCTCTTTTAGTTCCCTGTGGAAATGTGACGTGCCTGCCTGCACTGCTTTCACTACCGTGGCTGGGATGGTGGGGGCGAGCAGTGCTGCAACCGCTTGTGCTATAAGCTCCATGCTGCCCTCATCCTGTGGAAGTAGCAGTGATGGTTGGAAGGCACTCACCTCCATTTCAGAAGTCGCCACTATATTGGGGAGTGGGACCGTGTCTGCAAGGTTCATGGATCGCGGAGTTTGCAGCTGTTTTGGGCCGGGTTTGTCCAGGTACCGATTCATGGGTGGTAGGGAATGAGTGGGAGATCTTTGCGGGCTTCAGGGAGGTTCCGGGCGGATATTATTGGCATTAGGGCCGCGCTGCAGGAGCTGATGAGAGGAGCAGTCACTCCATGCGGCGCCGGAACTGGAAGCCCCCAAAAACCTGGTTCTAACATGTTTTACCTTAATGTTACTGTCATTCAAATCCTGTAAGCAGAAATCAGGGTTTGGGCCGAGCTGCACTGTGTGTGCCAATGGAGAAACACAGCCCAGTTCTGGATCAAGCCTACATGTCTGCCCCCCAAGGAAGTGGCTTGCTATGGGGCAGACACAGAAGAGAAGGAGACAAGAGCACCAGTGGGGGACCACAGAAAAAGAGGTTCAGGGCTGCTCTGTGTAATACATTGCATAGAGCAGATGAGTAGAACAAATGTAATATTATAATTTTAAAAATGCCTTTACAAGCACTTTAATGTGCATCTAAAGCCAGTTTTGTAGGTTTGAATAGAGGAAGGCATGGGTAAAACCCTTGCCATTTGCTTTGCACTGCCTTTGACTCATTGGGGTTATTTCAATTCACTTTCTGTCCCAGAGATATAACAAAAATGAAAAGGAAATTAAAAGATGTCTATCCAAAGTGGGAAGACATTTTCCAGAACAGATGTCCTCAGTGAAATTTTTCCCTGTATTCTTTTTATTTATTTTAAGTTAGATTTCACATAATTTTCTATGCCACTGACTATGGTTTCCAGAATACGTAGAGAGGGTGAATCACCCCAGTGGGGACAAAGATAACTATAAAAAAAGCACAAGATTTTAAACCTGCCACACTGTATCTGAAAGTAAAAATACAGTTTTAACAGATTCACTTTAATCTCCTTATTTGGAAAACATTATTTATTGTTATCTAATTGCCTTTGGTTGAACTTGAAGAATGGAGATTTTTTGCTCTAAATATGTTTGTGTATTACACTTGTTTAAAGTGATTCTAAAAGGCACATTTTTATTTTTTTAAAAATAAAAAACATGTCATACATATCTGCCGTGTGCAACGATTTTGCACAGAGAAGCCTGATCCTCCTCTTCTCAGATCCCCCGCCGCCACTCCTGCCACCCCCGCGGAGGGCCCCTATAGCAAGTTCCTGTTTTGTGTGTCTCCTCTGCAAGTCAAACACTTCCTTACATAAAACATTCCATAAATACATAAATCCTTTTCTGTATATGAACTGAAGAGACAACCCTGGCATCAGCCTGGAAAAATAATTTTCGGTCTACAGATTCTTCTGATGACATTGACTAGTATGGACTGTTTGCAGAGGTCATAGTGTGCCTCTAGGTATACAACCAAGATTCTATCCCATCATTATCAGCTGGAGCAACTGATGATGTTCTAACAGGGCCAGGATGATAGGAGAGATTCCCTTGTTGGGTGGTGGGAGGAAGCACTGAGTTGTGGGCCTCTCCTAGCTTTTCCGATGACCCTACTGTCAAACTGAAAGTGTAGTTCTGCATGTGACAGTGACAGTTTTAAAATCTGTCAACCCTGTACTAGGAAAACAGATAGCAGCTCCTTATACACAGAGCTGGACCAGTTGCCAAATGGGCAGCTGGAATCCACATAACATATCAGGAGATACACACTCCCAGTGTTATATGCAATGCTGTGAAATCAGCTTCATTGCTGACATTGGCTTCTGAATAAAATAGTTTATTTTTCATATTTACCCTTCATAAACATTTAGCAACGACATTTAGGGACCAAAGGCATCATAATTCCCCATTTCTATAGAGGCCCTGTTTTTGCCTAAAGAAGACCTGAACTGTGGAAGCTGAGCCCAAAAAAGACAAGCAGAGGGTAAAGCACCAATATTGGTGGGCAATGTTTGTGAGCTCCCTGCAGCTCATCTTCTTCCCATACAATGCATTGCTCTGCATAGTGTCTCTGTGTGTAGGCAGCCACAATGATAGAGGAACAAGGCTCTGTCATTGCTGTCTCCCTGAAGGCTGGTGATCTGGATGAATGGCTGGGCAATATGCGAGAAGCAGCAGGAGAGGTTCACTAAGCTTGAGTCCACAGACTGAATAAAGCAGAAGCAAGTAGATACATGCAGTGCAGATTTCTCTTCAACAAGAAGCATAAGAATGACATAACCAAATCTCCCTCTAAATGCAGTGCGACCAGCAATCACAGACAGCTGCGCCTTAGATGATCTTACACTACTGATGTACAGCTATGAGGGTGTTGGCACAGGAATGCCTAGGAATCCTCACATACGAGAAAGTGCACTGTTATTTTTAGGAGGATTCCAAGGCAAAGATAGATTTTCAGGAAACTACTTAGGCACTATAAACATTTCTAGATGTCCTCTATGACACAGCAAATCTTGACTTTTTGAGCACATATCCACTTTAATAGAGCTACTCAGTGTCTTCCTGATCCTTTTATCTCACTGTAAGTGTAGCAGACAAATTCCTTCTGATTTAGAACAATAATTGCTGCTGTGTCAAATGAAACGAAAAAAAGCCACTATGCTCTTGCAGCCAAAGACAATGCAATCTTTTGTCTAGGTTTTAAGCCACAATATTAGAAGCAGTGTTGTTTCTGTTGTTATCTATGATAAGAAACAGGTACTTTTTTACTTGAAATATTAATGTGAGCTTATAATACTTATTTATGGACGTGATGAGCAAATTTTAGCTCAACTGTAAAACATTAAAATGGACCTACATGATAAATTAAACATTTTATTTATTAAAAGAACCAATAAGCATCCACATAAATATTGTGTGGGTTTGGAACGCTATCTTTTACAGCTTTTGTAAATACATCATGAAATAACTTTCTGATATAAACAGCTTAGCAAAATAAAATAAAAAAATAGCCACTGATTTAGCATTTCATAACTTAGTATATTGACATTTGTAGTCCTGAATATGGCAGGAGTCAAGTATTGGAAGTCTTACATGCTAAGATTTAGGATGTAACAGATTAGAACAGAGTTAAAGCCTCACCTTTCACTAAAAATCACATCAGTGAGCAGTTCTGCATGCTGATATGAAATAGTGTTACTTTTATTAGTTAAGTAAACATTTAAAGAGGAAGTAAATCCTGATGGGGTTTACTTCCTCTATATTTCCCTGCAAAGTAAAAGCAGAATGGGCTACTATGCATCGCATCGCATAGTAGCCCATTATGTGTCACTTACCTGCAAACTAAGCCTGCGATGTCCCCTGTGTAGGCAGCGTCCATCTTCAGCCCCTCTTCCTTCCGGGGCCGCGACTCCAGCTCTGTGACTGGCCAGAGTCACGTGACGTCACTCCCGCAAATGCGCACAGGAGCCACCAGTCACGGCACAAGCAAAGTGAAGAAACGACACAGAGGGCTGTTTCTTCACTGCACATGTGTCGAATGATGTAGGCAATGGCAGTACACTGTACATCTCCTAAACCGTACAGGTAAGCCTTATTATAGGCTTATCTGTAGGTTAAAGTGAAAATGAAAGTTCAGAGTTACTCGTGTATGACTGCAGCAGGGTGTGCACCCCGAAGGTTGTGGACAGACCACCTGTGATGCTTCTTGCCTTGAGCAGCTTAATGGTATAAGGTGAACACGGAGGACTTCTGCTGCACAGCTAGCTCGGCAATCGCATCGATGGTGTGGGGCAATAAGAAGAAAACATTTCTTCAGCGGCAGAAGATTTTTTTCACTTGTGTCAGAGCATGGAATCTACAGAAGCTACAGTCAGTAGCAGATACAGCCGAACCTTGGACATAGCTTTCAATAACCCACTGAGATCCACAGTCAGTCAAGGATTGCATGCTATGGTGGACAATGACACAGGTTTGTTACGTTTTCTGTTTCGCAAGATAGAAGGTCTTATGATTAAGGAGGTAAAAGCTTTTTGGGACAAATGCACATTGATGGAGTACCTCGCTTTAGAAAGAATTCCTAGGGGACTCAGAATTAAAAAATTCCCCACTTATGAATTGTCAGCGGAATCTTTAAAGAAATCTTGGACTGATGCATTGTCCCTATGCTAACTTGAGCTTATGAGGATAATAGTCAAATCAAAGACAGAAGAAATTGATAGAACCCAGAAAGAAATTGCAGTCATAAAGGAGGAGATAACACAATTTAAAGGCATTGCTTTATTCAAGGAGTTGGGCTTAAAACTGAATGACAAAATAGATCGAATGGAAAAAATTATAATTGACATCAAAAAAGAAAAATTTACGAGCATGATTTGGTTTATGTCTGGAAAAATCCACAAACACAGCGGGGGCCAAATAAATCACCTAAAGGAGGCAACAAGAACAAAAATAAACATGTGAGTTTTTCTGACACCGAGGCGGAAGTCCTGGATTATACCTTGGGAGACACGGGCTCGGAGCCCTCACCTGATAAAAATGATTCATCACGTCCAGTTGCCTCCACTCCAGCGAGTTTAAACTGCCAACAAGGTCAATCAACCAGAAAAAAGAAACAGAGCAAAGACAAGAAGAGAGGATTTCATAAAAGAAAACCCGAAGAGGGAGAAAGGGGAGGCATCGGTTTATACAATTTGAGAACAAAACGATTGGAGCATGCACCAACGTCCTAAATCTTTCAAGCAGGACATTATCGTTGGCAGAGAGGACTCTTAAGTAAGGGCTTAAACTTTTCACCTACCAGACATTTTAATGTATTTGATACTGTGATAGATGTTAATAATTTTGCTAGAAAGCTAACATTACGTAGACATTATCATCAGGAAAATGAAGATAGGCTCTTACAAACAATAGACAAGTCACCAGTAGCTGATATTTCTTTGCCGTTCAGTTTTAGGGAAATCTGTGCTTTACAAGATCTAGAGGAGCTGGAGGAGGAATCTGGCAGGGGTCAAATAACAGAGGGCTCCACACCGGTGGAGGCTCTGTTTAGACTCAAATCAGATTTCTACCCGATCAGCTCCAGGGGTAAAATATTAGATACATTTCAGAAGTGAGTTGAGAAAGATCGAATGAGGCTAGCCACACAAATAGGGAAACAAAGGGGTATACATAAGGGCAATCTAACCAGAGATGAACGGGAGTCTCTACGGGTTTTAAAACCCAGATTCGTCTATATTCATTTAAAGCTCTGACAAAGACGGCCTTATAGTGGTTCAAGATGACAAAGCATGCCAAACAGAGGCAATGAGACAGCTTTCAGATGACAGTACCTATAAACAGTTAAGGAGTAACCCCACCAAACAATACAAGATTTTCCTTGAACAGCTAGTGTCCAAGGGTGTTCGCCTCGGCATTCTATCCAAGAGGGAAGGGGAGGCTATGATACCTGACTTTCCAATTCACCCAATTTTTTATCACATTTCAAAAACCCATAAGGGACTGGAACCGCTACAAGGCCGTCCCATAGTGGCAGGGATTGGATCCCTGAATGAAAATTTGGATTTTTGGATAGATTGTCAATACAAAACTAGTGAAACAGTTACCTAGTTATCTCAGGGATGGCAAAGAGTTTTTGGAAATATGCAGCAGAGTCGAATGGAAAGAGGGAGATAGGTGGATCACCAGTGATGTGACCAGTCTCTATTCATCGATACCGCACATCCAAGGTTTACAAGTGGTTAGCTTTTTTCTAGACAAACACAATCAGTACTCCTTGATTCACAGGGAATACATCCATGAGTGTCTGGAATACCTTCTCACACACAACTTTTTTGCGTTTGATAAGACCCTCTATCTCCAAGCATGTGGAGCATCGATGGGGGCACGGTTTTCACCCTCTCTCGCCAACCTATATATGGGTTGGTGGGAGAGGATCTTTGTCTATAGTGATGGAAACCCCTTTCGGGGTTCCATCAAATTATATAGATGGTATATAGATGACTTGTTACTCATTTCTGGTCCAGCAGAACAATTGAATGACATGTTACGATATTTTAATGAAAATAAATTGAATCTTCGTTTTACGGGTGCCGTGAGTAGCGAATCCATCCCGTTCCTAGATGTGGTATTGGCACACAAACAGGGGCGAGTGGCTTCAAGCATATACCGAAAACTATTATTGGGGAACACTCTACTTAGAGCCGATTCAGGACATCCCGGGCATGTTACCAGGGGCATACCTGTTGGGCAATTTTTAAGGTTGCGTAGAATCTGTAGTGACATTGACGATTTTCACACTGAAAAGACGTCGATGTACGAAAGATTCCTTAACAGAGGATATCATGACCAAGTTCTGCGTAGAGCCATGGCTATAGCAGAAGAAACATCCAGGGAAGATCTGTTACGCAACAAAGTGACATCTTCGGTAGTATCCCCTAGTGTCCCAATTTTCTCCACAGTCTTTAGTCTGGAATCATCCAAAATTAGGAAAATTATTGAACGTAATATTCCTATATTATATGAAGATTAACGTTATTATAAGATTCTAGCTAAAGGTTTTAAAACTGTGTTTAGGCGAGCGCCCACTTTGGCCAATGCGTTGTCACCTAGTTACTTTACTACACATAAACATCGGAAAACGTGGCTCGATTTTGTGGGACTATTTAAATGTGGAGCAGATCTGTGCATTTGTTGCCCAAGACTGATTTGTGGCGATCAGTTCCGATCCGCAGTGAATGGCAGGTCCTACAGAATCGAGACATTCATTAATTGTAACACTCGATATATTATATATGTCATCACATGCAAGGAATGTACTAAACAGTATGTGGGTCACACTACACGAAGATTGCGAGACAGATTACAGGACCATATTTATGACATTAGACAAAAACATAACACGAATGTAGTAAAACATTTTAATGAAACACATGCAGGTGATACTTGCCTCCTACAAATTCAAGGTATAGAAAAAATGAATACACCTAGGAGAGGTGTTCACAAAACTCTGCAGATGTGAAGTCTTCTGGATTTTCTCGTTACAAATGAGAATTCCAGAGGGAATGAATTATGAGTGGGATTTAACACATTTTTATTCTTAGCAATGTCATTGTCCTCTGGCATAAATTTGTGTCCATCTAGATGAGCCAGACAGCTTGGGTCTCTTAATTTTGTAGAGGGTTAGCCATACTCACACACGAATAGTTACATATACGGTTCTAATAGATTTCAGGGATACACAGACAGTGTGATCTTTTATCCGGGGTTTAATTTTTCTCCCTCTCTTCCATGATATGGAACGGAGGCAGAAGGATACTTCCCTGGAGAAGAGTTTGGCTAAAGTGGTTACAAATGTCTCCACATGTTCATATATATATATGCATTTGTGGTGTCAATTAAAATAGGGGCTATGTTTCCCTGGTTCATATTCAGTCCTACCTTTACACAAAGGGTAATGATTTGTATCAGTTTTTTTAAACAGCTGGTTTTGGTTTTAGTTGTGGACAACATATACAAAGTCTGGAACTAATACAATTTTGTAACGGACTAGTTAGACATCATGCATGTACAGATTTTCCTTGTTCTCAATTATTATAGGTCAATATGTAGTAATGCATGGAGGGAGTAGGGGGCAGGGGAGGAGGGGTTCTCCTCCCTCTCTTCTTCCTTTATTTTTTCTGCATTTTAAGTGTTGTTTTTAATTTAAGAATTGGCCTCTTGGTCTGTTTGGAACAGGTGAGAATCAGTTACATGTGATGGTAGTTCACGCAGCTGAACGAAGCTTCTGAAGTGGAACTACAATCACCGGAAATGACAGCACCTGTGATTTTTTGAATAAATGATGATAGACTATGAGTATATAAGTGGAGGTGTTTGTATGTTCCAATATGGTTTTGACGAAGCATGCTAGACGTGTGAAACGCGTTACCTTTTGCCTGTACTCATGCTCTGTACATGTACCATGGATTCATAATCTTCTGAAATAAATTTTGATTGCATCCATATCAGGAGTACCGCCATCCTCATTTTCAGAGTTATTCATGTGTGACTGCAGCAGCAGCAGCAGGGCATGCACCCTAAAGGTTGTGGACAGACCACCTGTGATGCTTCTTGCCTTGAGCAGCTTAATGGTATAAGGTGTAGGTTAAAGTGGTTGTCACGGATTGACAACCACTTTAATGCCTTTCCTTACAATTATTATTTTTCCACTACCTATATGAGTGAGGCACTTTTGATGTAACCAAGGCCTCACAGATACATCCTGGGAAGTGTACATCAGCAGCGCCTTCCCCCTCAGTTCCCCCACAGAGCTGCAGGAAGAAAAGAGTGATGGGGTCATCTGCCCTTAGTGAAATGGGCCACAATGAGTAGAATGGGGGACAAGAAAAAAATGGTATAAAGTTGCCTTGCCTTGTAATTTTTAAGATAAGGGTGAAGTTCTTTAACTGGACCAACTTTTATGCACTCTTTTCTGCCTGTTTTGAATTTGCCAATTAGAGTTTGCTAAAGGTGCATATTTAGCCTATTCTTAATACAATGCAGATTTAGTCTATCCTTAATACACTACCTCTTAAAGGTAATGTGCTGTTAAAAGACCATTATAAGCTTATGTGCTGCCAGTGCCCACACACACTTTTGTTATTCACCCACGCAGCCTTGTTAAATGCTCCATTTCCATTAGCCATCACAATATTTAAACCTGCCAAAGAACACCGCGCTTGCTTGTAACTTTAACAAGCTGACAACTTAATGACATAAGCTACATTTAAAACATTTTGTTATGTGAAAAGCACTGCAAAATACGCTAGCACCGGCAGGCAGGCACCTCCAGCTAACATGTTAAGTATTTGCTCTGAAGTAGTCTGTAAAAGCTTCCCATTCTGGAAGTTCAATTCCAGGCCTTTCTGTCAGGCCATTATTGTTTTCACACACACCCGTGACCGTCGTGTATTCGAATATTACCAGAAAATTGTCGTGTAATGGAAATTCTCCATCACATAATTCCTATCTGATTTAGACGTAACATAATTCTTATCCGATTTATACGTGGAAATCGTTTGAGATTAACCGTTTAAGTTTTGTCCGT
>BLSH010367861.1:1640099-1653778 GCA_018402905.1 Glandirana rugosa | reverse complement strand
CGGTAATGTATCCCCTGACCCGGTAATGTGACTGTTAGCCGGTAATGTGTCCCCTGACTCGGTAATGTGACTGTTAACCGGTACCCTGTCCCTCGTGTCATGGAAGAGAGAAGAGGAGGAGCCTGAGACACAGTCAGCGAGGTTGGGTGCGAGGCCGAGGCCTGGGCGGGTGTCGTATCACTGTTCGGTTAGTGACCGTCAGTGACACGTCGGTTAGTCGGATACATACACGCGTATCTCAAAAACGTGAAGTCCGTCTACTCTACGCCACCCGTGACTGAGCTCATATTCGTCTCCCACTTAATAATTCCCTGCATACCGGAAAATATGCAAAAATACAATATACCGTATATACTCGCGTATAAGCCGAGTTTTCAGCACATTTTTTGTGCTGAAATATGCCCCCCTCTGCTTATACTCGAGTCAGTGCCCACCGCATCTCATCTGCCTGAAGTGCAAAAACTCTATGCGCACATACATAGGCTGATTGGCTGCACAGTGACTGCCAGTGATTGGCTTGTCACTATGCTGTGGGCGGGTCCGGAGCCGGAGCGTGGGTTGGAGCGACTGACACAGAGTCCGAGGAGGAGAAGAGAGAAGGTACTGTGCTCCCTGTCCCATGGCCAATTGTCAGTGTAATGGCTCAGTCCCCTGTGTAATGGCCGATTGTCAGTGTAATGGCCCAGTCCCCTATGTAATGGCCGATAGTCAGTGTAATGGCTCAGTCCCTGTGTAATGGCTAAGTCCATGTGTTCTGGCTACAATACCTGTGTAATGGCTACAATACCTGTGTTCTGGCTACAATACCTGTGTAATGGCTACAATACCTGTGTAATGGCTACAATACCTGTGTAATGGCTGCATACTGTGTTACTGGCTGCAATATACCATACCCCACTTGTGATGCTGAGCTGTATACTCCTGACAAAATATGTGGAATACAGGGGATGGAGTGGGTGGATTCTATAAGGGGTGGGGCTTATGAGAAGTAAGAGGGGTCAAAAAGGAGGGACGGGGCCTGGCACCCCCCCATCCTAAAAATTCTTTTTTTTATCCTGTTAGAAATGGATCCCAACATCGGTACTTCTAATCCTGGACCAAAACAAAAACACAGGTCATACGAAGCTGGTTTCAAACTTAAGGTTGTGTCAAGAGCAGAAGAAAGCAATAACAGTATCACAAGTAGGGAATTTTGTGAGGTAGAGGCGGAAAATGAAAGCTGACTTGGAAAAGATTCCAAAGGCAAAAAAAGCTTGACGTGGTTTAACAACTTCATATGGGGCTCTAGAGACTGAATTGCATAAATGGGTTATTATGGAGTGTCGTCAAAATGGGTACTACGTAACACGCATGGGAATTCGCTTATGTGCCCTTCAAATGGCTAAAGATGACAAATTTAAAGCACCAGGCATTGGAAATTTTGTTGCGTCAGCAGGATGGTGTACCCACTTCATGAATAGGTTTGTCCTATGTTTTCGGCAAAGAACAAAGATTTCACAGAAGTTGCCAAAAGACCTTGATGAAAAAGTGATGTCATTCCATTCATTCATCATAAAACAAAGAAGGATCCATAACTATGACCTGGGAGATATTGGGAATATGGATGAAACACCTATGACCTTTGATCTTCCAAGCAACAGAACTGTGGCAAGTTTGGGAGACAAAACTATTTTACTCAGAACCACAGGAAATTAAAAAAAACATTTCACAGTCATTCTGTCATGTTTGCTAATGGAACTAAGCTTCGGCCTGTCATTTTTAAAAGAAAGACCTTGCTTAAAAAGGTCAAATTCCCACCACAAATTACAGTGCGTGCACACATTAAAGGCTGGATGGATGAAGACGGAACAAAAAAATGGCTGGAAGAAATTTGGAACGGACGACCAGGAGCAGCCTTAAAGTAAAAAACATCATTGCTAGTTTGGGATAAGTTCAGAGCCCACACATCTGATGACATTGGCAAAATCTTCTCAAGTTACTTTGGCCATTATTCCAGGTGGGCTCTGTATTGCAGCCCATAGATGTGTGTTTAAATAAACCTTTCAAAGACCGTGCGCGAAAGATGTGGCATGAATGGATGTCATCTGATCAAGCTTGACTGACAGAAGTTGGAAATCTGAGAAGCCCGACATAGTATTGATAGCCCAGTGGGTTCGTGTTGCATGGGAACAGATTCCAGAGGACCTGGTGCAACGCGCCTTCAAGAAATGTGGCATTAGTAATGCTATGGATGGCAGCGAAGACAGTGCTTTGTATGAGAACGACAGCAGTGATGACTGCGAACTCAGTAATGATGTCAATGTCTATGCTGATAACCTCACCACCTCAAGCTGAAGCTCTGTTTGGACATACAGATGATGAGGAGGAGAACTCCAGTTTTGAAGGATTTTAGCTCTTGTGTTTTAGCTTGGTTGCTGATTGAGCTAAGGTTTTTGTACTTTTAAAGTTATTGTTGATACCATATTGTTTTTGTTGATCCTCAGAGCTAGTTTACTGTTTTTCTTTGAAATAAATATTCAAAAACATTTAACCTACTGATGTCTCAATTAATGTAATTTTATTGGTATCTATTTTTATTTTTGAAATTTACCAGTAGCTGCTGCATTTCCCACCCTAGGCTTATACTCAAGTCAATACGTTTTCCCAGTTTTTTGTGGTAAAATTAGGTGCCTCGGCATATACTCGAGTATATACGGTAGATAAAAGTGCGCTGTCAGTTTAAAGAATTCTATCAATAGTGACCACAGTGATAGCCAACTAAAACGTAGTGAAATATCTAGCTAAGGTCTAGCAGATAAATAACAGTGAGTAAAAACAAAATATTTGAATCAAACAAGCATGTGTCATCCACGTATAATGTGTCACTAATGCCTCGTACACACGGTGCGACAGTCGTACGACGGTATGTCCAAAATCGTATGTTGGCTGTTGTGTCTCACGTACTGACGTGAACTAAGTGATCATATGACCAAGCCTAACATGCTGACGTGCTATGAGCGTATAAAGAGGAGGTTCACGTGAATGTGATTTGAGAATTGGGAACATAGGTTTACACGAACTGACACTTCCGGGAGTTCCTGACTCCTGAGCATGCATGTTTTGCATATACAGCTTTGTTGGCCTAACTTCTCTATACACACGATGCAACAGTCGTACAACCGCTTGTTGTATAACAAAATTTTTCTAGTCTGCTCATCCAACTACTGTTGTACGACTGTCGCACGACGGCTGTTCTAATTGCGCGTACTAACGGTTGGATGATCGCACAACAAGCTGTTGTTCGACCGTTGTTGTACAACCATTGTACAGTGTGTACGGGCCTTTAGTGTCCATATTATTCTTTCCTCGAAATCTACTGTGCAATATATCTAAAAAAAACATTACAATGTATCAACGTAAATGTCCAAAATCAACTCAAAAAATTGTGTCCATACGATTTGCTGAGCCAACCAACTAATGAATAAAGGTGCACTGTTCCCTGTTTTCCTTAACCACTTCATGCTGAACTACATTAGGTTGAAATGGTTGCACCGGAGTGATGCCTTCAGCTGCAGGCATCACCCCAGTACCATTTTTTAGAGCTGGTGGTCGGCTCTCTCCTGATAACAGCCAATGCGGCTAATGATCCACTTGGCTGTTATCATAAGGAGCGGGAGGGGACACCTCCCCTATTGGCCCCTTCCGCCACTCTCCCTGGGTCTCCTGTCCCACCAGGAGCCTGGATCGACCATACGCCATGTCCGCCGGCTGTGTGGAGTCCTGAATGAAGCTGGAAATGGCTTTGATTGAGTCTGCCAATGGCAAAAAATGTCAGTATTCCAAAACACAGATTTTGCTGCTTTGAATACTTTGAAGTGTAAAGGAGGGATTTGGAGTCTTTTAGACCCCAATCCCTCCATAAAGAGTACCTATCACTGCCTATTACTGTCACAAGAGATGTTTACATTCCTTGTGACAGTAATAAAAGTGATTTTATTTTTTTAAAGGGACAGTGTTAAAAAAAAAAATTAAAGTGCCCCCGTCCTCACGCACGAAAGAAAATGCATACGTAAGTCACGCCCGCAAATGTAAATCATGTTCAAATCACACGTGTGAGGTATCGCCACGATCGTTAGAGAGAGAGAGCAATAATAATAACAAAAGACCTCCTCTGTAACTCTAAACAGGTAAACGTTTAAAATGTTTAAACTTAGCCTATGGAGATTTTTTAAATACTGTAGTTTATCGCCATTCCACAAGTGCATGCAATTTTAAAGAATAACATGTTAGGTATCGATTAACTCGGCTAAACATCATCTTTCCCAATATGCAAAAAAATTGGGCTAACTTTACTGTTTACTTTTTTTAATTAAAAAAATATATATTTTACAAGAAAATGGAGTTTGAAAGACCGCTGCGCAAATACCGTGTGACATAATATATTGCAATGACCACCATGTTATTCTCTAGGGTCTTTGCTAAAAAATATATATAATGTTTTGGGTTTCTAAGTAATTTTCTAGCATAAAATACTGATTTTAACTTGTAAGCAACAAGTATCAAAAATAGGCTTGGTCCAGAAGTGGTTAATATTGACGTCCAATAAAGTGCTTCAGAGTTCCACCAGTGCTCAAAGATGAAAATGATGGCATCTTACCAGATCTCCAAGTTATAAGAGATCAAAAACAGTGTGGGATTGCAGAGCATCTTTTCACCTCCCAGGTTCAGCTGTACATCGGCATTGCATGGAAACAATTTATTTAACCTAACAGAGCAGCTGTAAATAGGGTTGGCCCTGAACGCACATTGTCTGCGATCACTCGCACACCCACCAATGCATGCCTACCACATGAGGACAAGTGGCTATGCCTGTACAGCTGTTGTGTCCCCATAAAGAAACATAGTTAGTCTGCATGCAGCTCTAGGTGTCTGCAAATGCATAAAAAAAGGCACTCATTCAAATCGTATAGGCCACAGCACCCTTGTGAATGAAGCCTAAAGCACCCTTTTGCCATGTGCTTTTATATGGCAACTCTTGTATGACCTTATACATTTTATAGCAGAGGTATATTATTACCCACCGAAATTTGTTCTTGTGGCTGGTGATTGTGCTAGCAAAACTCTTGAGGGATATCTTTTAAATGAACGCACAGAGCAACAATGTAATACCTGCCCCCATAGCTGCTATTCATGAGTAGCTTTCGGCAGCTTAGCATATTAGCGGTAATGAATAATGGTTACAGATGGTTGCTCCAGGCAGAAGTACAACATATTACTTTTTAGGGTTAGCGCACATTAGTGCCAGACTCAGAAATACAGCCTGCTTTAAAGGGGAAAATAACTTGAATTTAGGATATGTTTACCATGAGTTTACATTGTTTTTGTTCCTTTGTATAGCGGAATGAAAGTAAAACATGACAAAAGCAAAAACAAATTCATGTGGATGCTTACTCATGCAGCCCAAAAGTTCTGTTTTGTTTCAGCAGCACTACCCCCTACATGGTTATGATAGAGATTTTCAACAGAAAATTGTGAATTTTGACAACTGCTAAAGTGACTTCCAGTTAGTCATTCAGTGTTTTTTAAATCTTACACCCCAATTGAAGGAATTTGTCATGTTTTCATTAAAGTGATAAACCCTCAATTTTTAACCACTTCAATACTGGACACTTTTACCCCCTTCCCTTCCAAGCCAATTTTCAGCTTTCAGCGCTGTCACACTTTGAATGGCAAGAGCGAAGGGTCATGCAACACTATACACAAATTACATTTTTATAATTTTTTTTTTCACACAAATAGAGCCTTCTTTTGGTGGTATTTAATCACCATTGTTTTTTTTATTTATTTTTTTCTAAATAAAATAAAAAAGATGCGTTTTTCTTTGTTTCTGTTATAAAATTTTGCAAATAATCTTTCTTTAGGCCAAAATGTGTACTGCTACTATTGTTGAAAATAACTCAAACCAGTGTATACTATTTAGACTGTTGGAAAGTTATAGAGTCCACAAAGTATGGCATATATGTCTGAAAATCGATCAGTCCTGATGTACTGACGGCCACTCATTTCTTGAGGCCTGAAAATGCCAGGACAGTACAAATACCCCCAAATTACCCCATTTTGGAAGGGAGATAGTCCAAGTTATATAATAAAAGACATGGCAAGTTTTTTGAACTTTTAATTTTTAAATTTTTTGTTACAATTTTTTGGAAGGTGAAAAAGATTTTTTTTCGGTCACCAGCATTATCATGCTGATGTGGTGCTGATCATTCTTTATTACACTGTTATGGTTTGTTTTTTTACATACGGTGACCAGAACAATACAGTTGTTACCATAGTAACACTGTACAACTCTGAGGAAGTGATTAGGATATTTTTTCTTAACACACTACAATTGCTTATACCAGTGAATATTGCTCACACACGGTCGCTATTTGTCTATAGGCTAGATGAAAAGCAGTTACGCACTTTCAGCACACTTCCTGAATATGCAGCGACTTTTTTACTTTTTTTTTTCCGCGTAGTTTTTATTGAGTTTGTAAAGCAGTACATTGCGATAACAATGAGAACACTATCATACAGTAGGTTGTAATACCATTAATAATGTGCAAGTAAATACACAGCATTATATACAGAGTTGACCTATTCAAGGGTGTTTTATGTTCCACTCTTAGGCCTCATACACAGGGACGTTTTTTGACGCCGGCGTTTTCTGGCGTTTTTTGCAGCTCTCCATGTTAGTTAATGGCCCCATAAAAACGTAGGCGTTTTTGAGCTGTAGGTGGTGTCGGCGTTAGTGAGCAGAAAGTAGAACCCATGGCCATCGCGTTCTGAGGCTGTAACTTTTTGACGTTTTTTGACGCCGACGCCACAAAATGCCAACAAACGCCAACAGACGCCACCTAATATTGTACTGGCTTTTTCCGGCGTTTTTTGACGCCAACGTTTTTAGGTTGGAAAATAGCAAAAAACGCCTATTGACGCCGACGCTCACTAACGCTCAAAAACGCCAATGCATAACGCCGAAAAACGTCTACTTTTTTTCCTTGACGTCGGACCCAACGTTTTGTTTATTTTTTTAGATACGCCCGTGCATATGAGGCCTTAATGTTATACCAGTGAGGAAGACGTGATCCTCCCATTCCAGGTACCCCTACTCAAGTGTGTACCCCAGGTTGGGAGGACCACTATACCCCGCTAATACAATAAACGTAGCTTTAAAATGTGAAACATTTTATAGGAACTTTTCCTCAATAAAGTTTTATTAAAGTGAGTGTAAAACAAAAAAGGTACATTTAAGTGTACCTTCTATGGTATCGGATGATAGTGTAGAACAGGAGTAGGCGAGATCAGAGCATTAGATAACAAGTGGGATTCATTGTAATCAAGCTCGCTAGACATTGGACAGTGGACATCTTGCGTCCCTCTTTGTCGAGTATTGTAGGGCATGTGGGGACTCCTCTATTGCTAAGCTCTAATATAAACTCCTTTTTGAGTGTGGGATGATTAGTATTTGCTATCCTGGAAGGTAATTGAAGAGATAGGGTGAATTGTGTAGTTCTCGTGTGTTTTGCTAATATGGTGTGAAGGCAGATAATAAAATCAGTTGAGCTTGGCTTTCCAAACCCCCAGGTAGGTCAGTACCAGGAACCAGAATGTTCGTGTCTGGTTAGGAAGAATCTCAGTCAGCGGTTAAGTGTGTAAATTGTTCGGAATAGTGAAACAGGATCCAGGGGGTGCATAGTTTATGAAATTTTTCAGAATTTTCCTTAGCTATAGCTATTGTCTCCTCCATGTTTTATAGATCTTCTACCTCTTGTAGCCATTCAGCAATAATTGGTGTGTAAGGTGATTTCCAATGTCTGGGAATTAGCAGTTTAGTGGTGTTTAATTGATGTCTGGTTAAGGGCTTTTTGTATCACTTCATGAGGCCTTAAGTGGTGTGGAGTAGACAGCAGGCTTTCCAGTTTAAGTTGGTGCCATGAGGTTTCCTGTTTCAGTATGGCTCCTTTGTCTTGCAGCATCCAGAGGAGCCACCTTTGTATGTGTAGGGACTATTTGTGTCTCCCTACAGTGTGTGGATCAATATAAAACACACAGCCCCATAACATAGAATAGCACAGCACTCACTTGTTCCTCTCCTCCTCTCCTTTTCCTTACCCACGCTAACAGACTGAATGCACTATTAACCCCTTCCTGTGAAGACCAGAAGTTCAGGGAAGGAACACAGAGAGCAGGAGCCGGAAGCATTGAAAGTTGTACACTGCAAATGCTGGAGCAAGAATTTTAACAAATAGTTCACAGGGGAATGTCTTATTTTATTGTCGATCACTGTTTGATTATAGCGCAAAAAATAAAAACTACAGAGGTTACCAAATACCACCAAAAGAAAGCTCTATTTGTGGGAAAAAAAAGGACGTCAATTTTGTTTGGGTACAATGTCGCACGACCTCTCAGTTGTCCATTAAAACGATGTAGTGCTGTATTGCAAAAAATGGCCTGGTCATTAAGGGGGCAAATCCTCCCGGGGCTGAAGTGGTTAAGTAATTCATCTGAAAAGGCAAGGCTATCATTCTGTAGGCTCAAACTATAATGCTGTTTAAAATTGTATTCATGACTTTCAGGAACACATTCGTTTACGCCACATACTTCTTTAAGTACTCCACAAAATTTGTCAGCATTTTATCAAACAATTATCAGTCATAAGGATTAAATAGTGCATTTCAGGTGCTGCTTTCAAACAAACAATAAATTTATTTATGCTGAAAATTAAATTGGACTTCATTCCACTGAGTTTGTGCTTCCTAGAAACAGCCTTACAGAAAAATCATCAGACGGTATAATTGCATTTCATAGGAAAAATAGAAAAATACTAACACGTCTAATAAAAAGGGAAATAAACAATTTAATGCAAGAGAATACTTAGTTGTGAACCAAACTAATAATATATTTAGAGTTGGTTAGAGGCCTCTAACCAAGCATGTTTTACTGGTTATCTAAATAGTCTTTGCTTTTTATTAGTTATTTAAATAGTTTTTCATTTTTATTTATTGAATATTATTTATTTTTCTTTAGAAGAAAACTCCTCACTCTATGATATATAAAAAAATGAATGAAGAATATTGAATAGCAACTGTAACAGCTGTATTTTACATCCTGCCTATGACTAATTCTTAAAAATCTGAATATCTGTGCAGATAACAGGAGACATCCTAACATAAACCACCAACAGATGTAGAATTCCAGTGCCAACTAGAGATTGATCTGTGATTACTGATCTACAGCGGTGAGGTAGGGGACAGCATTTGACTTGTTTATCTGCATGAAAGATTGGGTTTAAAATACTATGGTAAATTTCCTTTGCTTAAAACAGAAACAGTATTTTGCTAATTATTTTTATACTGTACATTTTGTGAATGTTTGTAGTGCAAAGTGTTGTCAACTATTGCAATTTCAGCAATATAAATTAAACATGACCCAGTGAAGCTCATTTCTCAGCCAGGCATAAATAGATAATTCTCTATTCCCACACACCAACACCCACATTGCGATTATTATTTTCTCAAGAGAAAAATACTAGACCTCTCAGACAACATTCTCCACATACTCATAGGATATTTAAAGCATATAAGAATATTTATTATAAATATTTCAAAAAGGGAAAGCTAAACTTAAGTATTTAAAGGGAGTGTATAATATTTGTGTATACATTTTATGTCACATCATTACATTATATGAAACATTGCATATTTCAAATTTACACTTCCAGTCAACATATGGAGCTCTAGGCTTCTTTTCAAATATTTGCATTAGTTGCTTTGCTAAAAAAAAAAAAAAAACAACAACTTTATAATGTGTAATGACTCACACCGAAATCTATGCACACTGTCTGACTAAATAAGTCATAAGACAGATCCTTCTTATTTCACGAGTTATAATGGAGAGCAAGAGAGAATCAGAAAGAAAACATCTTTTTCTGTGCTCCCTGTTTAGAAAATCCATTATGCTCTGTGACATAAATGTGTTCACTTAGGAGATTAATTTGCTTTATTTGTCCCAATGACTACTGTCGTTGAAAAGTGTAAACCAAATAAAAATGCTGAGTAGGAAATATTATAGAGTGTAAATCCTTCAATGGGGACACTTGCTCCAGTGACAACAGTCTAAGAGAAAATGTACTTACTATGAATAGGCAGTGCAGATCCTGTTATCAACTGCACAGAACACAATACATTCTGGGAGAAAAGTAGCATTAGTTTAGTGAATGGAGGAGAGGGCAAAAGTGGCACAACTTTTAAGACTAGCAATGGTGGTTTGTGTATTCTGTAACAGAGCCTGAAGATAGCTACAATATCCAGCAGCTATGAAGGAAGCACTGAAGGGAAGATTTTTTTTACAAGCAGCAGACTGCAGGCAATGGAATACACACCATTACACATACCTAATGTGTTTGGTGCTGTATCAAAAAAATAATTAAATTCAGTTTTAAAAATATTAGTTGGAACAAAGCTTTAATTTGTTAGTCAACTTTGTAAAAGCCACCTAAATCTACTAATCAAACTAAAACTACCCTCTCCAGACAGTGTGGCTGTCCAAGGGTGTCACAATTGCTCCATTGATAGAGCAGCCACCCTAAGACAAGAAGCGTTTTACTGGCTGGAACATCAGGCGAAGAAAAAAAAATGATTGCAATCATAATATCTAGAGATTTGTAAGCTGGAATATATTTCTTTTTTGTTTTTGAGATTAGATATGCTGCAATTTCAGCACTTTAGAAATTCATCTAGGTAACAAATGATCTGCACACAGTGCATTATGCAAATAATATGGTTATCCCACGCACATAAACATATAAACTACAGGTAATTTCAACAGTATTAGGTCCTATACAGCATTACTCAATATTGTGTTTAACCATACACATTTTAGCACTGAATAAAGATTAGGGTGAAAAAAAAACTGCAAACATTTAGCATAGAGAAAACTCGCAGGAATGTGTTCTGTAAGATAATCTTAACAGAATGCAGCAAACTTAAAAACTCACATACTTACAGTTCTGTCTAAAAAATGAACTGCAGAACTACAAACAATAGCAGAACACAAGGTATAGTTACTATAGTAACTTCATGGAATAGGCATATGTAATCCTTTTACTTAAAATTTGCATATTTAAAGATTTACTTAACCCATGCCTTATCACAACTCAAAAATCCTTGTTGAATCCCCCATGAGACCAAGTGTATAGACCACTTGGCCCCTTTCTGAACTGTGCTAACATTCCTGAGCTAATGTGATCGAGAGTTCTTCCTCCCTGTACTGTACAGTATACATACACATGGTCTTGTTATGATGTATGGCAATAAAAGCACATATTTATGTTTTTTTAATGTGGACTGTCAGATCTTCCCCAGGCTGAAACCCAAATTATGAGCATTCCCATGAGGGAGATGTACACTATATTAACAATAGTATTGGGATGCCTGCCTTTACACACACATGAACTTTAATGCATCCTAGTCTTAATCTGTAGGATTCAATATTGAGTTGACCCACCCTTTGCAGCTTTAACAGCTTAAACTCATCTGGGAAGGCTGTCCACAAGGTTTAGGAGTGTGTCTATAGGAATGTTTGACCATTCTTTCCAGAAGCACAACTGTGAGCTCAGGCACTGATGTTGGACAAGAAGGCCTGGCTCGCAGTCTCCACTCTAATTCATCCCAAAGGTGTTCTATCAGGTTGAGGTCAGGACTCAGGCCAGTCAAGTTCCTTCATCCCAAACTCACTCATCCATGTCTTTATGGACCTTGCTTTGTGCACTGGTGTGCAGTCCTATTGTAAGAAGGAGGGGCCATCCTCAAACTGTTCCCACAAATTTGGGAGCATGAAATTGCCTAAAATGCCTTGGTATGCTGCCTCCTTAAGAGTTCCCTTCACTGGAACTAAGGGGCCAAGCCCAATCCCTTAAAAACAACCCCACACCATAATATCCCCTCCACCAAATGATTTGGACCAGTGCACAAAGCATGGTTTAATAAAGACGTGGATGAATGAGTTTGGGGTGTAGGAATTTGACTGACCTCAACCTCATAGAACATCTTTGGGATGAATTAGAGTGGAGATTGCGAGCTAGGCCTTCTCATCCACAACAGTGCCTGAGCTCACAATTGTGCTTCTGGAAAGAATGGTCAAACATTCCTATAGACACACTCCTAAACCTTGTGGACAACCTTCCCAGAAGAGTTTAAGCTGTTAAAGCTGCAAAGGGTGGACCAACTCAATATTGAAGCCTCTGGATCAAGACTGGGATTCCATTAAAGTTCATGTGCCTGTAAAGGCAGGTGTCCCAATACTTTTGGCAATAATGTATATGTATATATATATATATATATATATATATATATATACAGTTTCTCACAGAATTGTTCAGGCAACTGTAAAAGTCAGTTCACACTGGAGTGGCACAACTTGCAGGGCAAAGCAAGTTGCCTCGCTTGAGGCCACCTCAGCGCGGCTTGCAAGGAGACTTCTATCCATAGAAGTCAATGCAAGGCGTGCTGAGGTCGCCCCGAAAATAGTGCAGGAACCTTTTTCTAAGTCGGAGCGACCTGAGTCGCTCCTATTAGAACGGTTCCATTGCACTGCATAGAGACAACTTGTCAGGCGACACAAGTCGCCTGACAAGTCACCTCAGTGTGAACCGGCTCTAAAGGTCCCTACTTAATAAAGAGAGGAACCAGCTGAGCAATACGAAATAAGTTGATGGCTACAAATACAGCTGTGAGCTTACTTTAACCCTTTAAATAACAGAAAGCATATGGTGATTTTTAAAGCGGAACCATAGTCAGACACAGTAATGTATTCATTAATAATTACAGTAGTTGTAATCACTAAAATATCAGAAAATATTTAATATGTTAATGTAATTTCAAGAGTAATTTTCACTTTTTAAAAATCTACAGCTTTCAGTAAAATAATTAGGATGCTACAGGAGACCAGCATTGCTAAGTTATAAGAAAAGGAGAAAAAGTGAAACGTATTTTCTAATAGAAAAACATGAGCGTTATTTATGATGCATTGTGAATTGGAAAATAAATGGGAAAGAGCACAGACCTTCAGTCAATATTGGATTTGTTTCCTTTATTCTGCAAAACCCCTGATCGATTCTGCTTTTGACCTGCCCTCCCTCCTTGTCTGTGTCCCCACTACAACCTAAGATTGTGCAAACCACCTGTTTCCATATATGATGAACATGCTCCAGTTTCACCTTCTCTTTAAGCTGTCCATTTCCTCCCCCTAACAATAGAGACACGTGGATGTATACACTCTGGATAAATTACAGCCCACACCCTCCTCCTCCATGCGCACCAAACAGCTAAGCAAACTGGGGGTTGACAGATGGAGGCATCACCTCCCTGTAATTTTAAGAACATTCAAACAATTGATACAGACTGGATGGGCAAGAAACAGGCTGCAATTGGCAGAACCTTCCTGTAGATAGCCCACACCACCGGGTTCAATTACATATTTGTATGAGGATTTAAAACATTTATTTGACATTATGTATTTTACCTTTAGATTTCAAAACCCTATATATATATATATATATATATATATATATATATATATATATATATATATATATATATATATTTATTTATTTGGCAGCAGAGGACTAAAAGCTATATATATATATATATATATAT
>BLSH010367861.1:1614426-1631909 GCA_018402905.1 Glandirana rugosa | reverse complement strand
ACAGAGAACGAAAAAAGTTCTGATTATTCGTTCGATGACAACTTTGTTAACGTAACTATCGACCCTTGACGGTACTCCCTGGACACATTTACATTAAATTTTTATTTTTTATGGTCCTTTCCTTCAAACGGGGGACAAAAGACGTGGTATAGTCCGGTGTACGGCAAGTTGTAATTCCCCATGGAACATTCCCCATCCCAGTTTCGGAAGGGGGAACGTTCCGTTGAACAGAGTAATAAGTCCCTGGTCCTGGAGAAGGCGTGTAAACCAGGGGGTTTTTCCTACAATCCCAAATACCCCCCCCCCCCCCCCTATCCCCCACTATCCTTAGTCCTTCGGGATAAATATTATTCTTCAGAGGGTCTATAGACGGTGAAGGTCCCCTTAATCATGTTCCTACGTAATCATGCCCCCATAAACCCTAACATCCTTTTTGGGGGACCAAATGTGCGGAAGAGGTCCTGGTCCCTGAATAATGAGACAAGTTGCCTTGCAAGGGGGAAGGCTTTGACCCTACCCCTTACAAGGTACCCCTTAATGTTGAACGGCATGTGGCCTGATATGGTGCAGAAAACAGGGGGCAAACTTCCTTTCCTGGTATTTTTTATTTTTAAATTACATTTACACAGGTCCCTCATGGCAGTTCCCAGCTATCAATGCAATTGTTTCAACAGTAGCTTGCTTATTAGTCTTGAAAAAAGCAAGAGACAATAGCTAGCTTTTATGGATCATTTTAAAAGATTATAATTTCACGGAATTAAAGATTGCATCATAAATGGTATGGCATGATGTTTGATAACTCTGATATGCATATGCAGTTCTCTATATGCTCAACCTAAATACAGGTAAAAAGGTAAAACAAGGATGTTCCTGATAGAAAAAGATTAGATGCAGGATAGATAGATAGATAGATAGATAGATAGATAGATAGATAGATAGATAGATAGATAGATAGATAGATAGATAGATAGATAGATAGATAGATAGAATATGATGTAGTCTTTAAACAGAAACTGTCTAGTGAAGAAAGTGGATAAAGTTGCATAAAAGAGTTCTAAATGTAAAGATTTATACTCTTTGATATTATTCAGAAAACCTATTTTGGAAAGAAAATTCTGATTGAAATGAGGAAAGAGCAGTCTCTAAAGGTTACAGCCTTTGATACTGCCAGCAAATGCCTTATTACCGGCTACCACCTGTGGTCTATATTACACAGTGTGTGGTTTCCATTTTGAAGCACCACACACTTGGTTAACAAGCTGTTTCCTGCCAGACACATCAATTTATCATCTTAGTGAGAACCTGTGTAGGCACCATAAAGAACTGTGGTTTAAACACACACTGCAATGCACCTGCCCTGACCATAATGTCTGCAGTAACAGATCACATAGAAAAACTACCAGACATGCTGGGTCACTGTGAGGAAAAACTCACACCAATATGGAATTGAATTCATTATTTTGTGCTCATCAGTGCAGTGAAAAATACATACGTACTTTCATTTCAATCTTAGTAAGGTATAGTATCTTATAGGAATGTAATGCATTTCTTGTTTATTTATTTTAAGCATGAAAAAAGTATTTAAAATTAGTATTTTTTGTAAGTAACATTTTTCTCAGCTCTGTAATGTTGGCAACAGACTATTGTTCAGGTCAGTACAGTGATCACTCTAGATTAAAAGACCACTATTTAGAATCATTAAAGTGGAAGCAGTCTAATTATGTCTTCCTAAAAATGTTACCCCTCCTCCTACTTATGCTGTGTATACCATTTATAAATGCGAGCAGTGTAGATATCTTTTCCTTAATCCACCCCAGTGCAATCTAGAAGCAGCAGTCCCCCTGTATGGTGCAGGGGTTGACAACAGGGCTCAATTCTCAGAGCTGTGACAACACCCATTGGCTTTCTTTTCCCTTCCATTATCAGCGCTCCCCTGCAGCAGCCACTCACTGGCACAGGGGAGTCACAGCTTTTGGATCACGTAACCACCTCAGAAGTGTATTAAAGAAAAGATATTTTCATTGCTCTCTTTTATATACTATATGCAGCATAGGTTACCTGTTCCACATATGAAACACTTAGAACGCCCCTCACAGTACTGCAAGACTTCTTCCTGTAGTCCAAACCATAGATCGAGTTAGCAGAAAGAGACTGGAAAACACAAGGTGGAAACATAGCACACTGGAACCCAATCACTATTTAGAGAGGTAAAAATAAAGCTTCAGCCTGAACTCTTCCTAGCTATGCTCCTCTGATATGTTTCTTCCCACCTACAGAGTTTAACCACTTCATCTCTGGAAATTTTACCCCCCTTCCTCATGACCAGGCCATTCTTTGCAATACGGCACTGTGTTATTTTAACTGACAATTGTACGGTTGTGCGACACTGTACCCAAATAAAATTGTGTCCTTTTTTCCCCACAAATAGAGCTTTCTTTTGGTGGTATTTGATCACCTACGCGTTTTTTATTTTTCCATTTCTGCTATAAAACAAATCCAGTAAAAAAATGAAAAAAATCGAATTTCTTCATAAATTTAGGCCAATATGTATTCTGCTACATATTTTTGGTATAAAATTTCCCAATAAGCGTATATTGATTGGTTTGCGCAAAAGTTTTAGCGTCTACAAACTATGGGATAGATTTAGTAACTTTTGATTTTTACAATAATTTTTACTAGTAATGGCGGCGATCAGCGATTTTTAGCGGGACTGTGACATTGCGGCGGACAAATCTGACACTAAGTGACACTTTTTTGGGACCAATGACACCAATACAGTGATCAGAGGGCAATCAAAGGGTTAAATGTGTTCCCTATGTGTGCTTTCTAACTGTAGGGGGGGTGCTTTGACTAAAGGAAAACAGAGACCCATGTTTCTGCTTAGCTTTCTGGTAGAACAGCAGTCTGCCTTGTTTACATAGGAAGACTGCCATCCTGCCTCTCTACGAACCATCATTGGGATCCATCGTGGCCACCGGACCCACTGATTGGCTCCCGCTGTGTTCAATCACAGTGGGAGCAGGGCTTCAGCAGTGCATATGTGCGCCCCAGAGTGGATAGATGAGATCACATACAGCTACGTGATTTTGCGCTAAAGGCCTGCCCTGCCGCAGTAAATGTACGTGGGGTGGTGCTTAAGTGGTTAATCAATAATTAGGCCTCATAGGTGGGATGAAACACATCAGAGGAGCATAGCCAGGAGCAGTTTAGGCTGAAGCCATATCTTTCCTCTGTAAATCGTGGCAGGGTTTTGGTGTGCGGCGTTTCCACCTTCTGTTTTCTGATAGGTATAGTGGTAATAATTTTAACGAAACTTATATTTAGCTTATACTTCCACTTTAATGCTAATACATTAAGACAGTGGTATAAGTTTCTGATTCTGTCTTCATATTAGCATCCTATAATCCCCTGCATAAAAAAAAGCTCAGAATAAAACAGGGAAAACAAGGAAGGCCAGGCTCTGTGCACTGCACAGTGCTTGCACAGTGTATGCAACACACAGTGATGATCACTTAAATTAAATACTATCAATTAGCAGGCTGGGGGATGGGTCGGTGCCCAAGTTGTATTTCTTAAAGCTGAACTCCAGCTTTTAATACACTTTACATAGTTTGTTTGGGCCAGCTTGACCCAAAGAAATTATGTCCCTTACTAACATGTGATATCACTGGATATGCGGTACAAACTGTATGTAGCTGAGGTTACATACAGCCTACCACACTGTGTTCCAGCCGAGACTTCCTGTATCATACTGGAACACAGTAGAGTCTATCTGATTGGTGCTCAATCATTCAGAGAAATAGATATATTCTAGCATTGAATACAAAGCTTCCTCTGATTGGCTGAGTCAGAGAGGCGGGCTGATAATGTCAGAATGTTTGACTCAGCCAGAGGAAGTGTAGTGATGTAGTAGTGGATGGATGATTGATTATTATTATTTAGTAATAATTATTGTAGTTGTTCCCACAGTAATCAATCAGTTCTTCCAGAGAGTGGCATTTATTGAAACTTCAGACAGAACAAAGTCCATCAAGAGATGATTAAATCCAACATAGGTATAGAGAATATTGATGACAGGAATAGTGCAACATTAAGACACCTTCAGGGAACCCAGTTTTCCTGTCATACTTTAGCTAAAACAGGCTTCCCACTAATACACCTTATCCCCCCCCCCCCCCAATGGGTGACTAAGAGTGAGCAATTTGATTGGCCAATTTTATTAGGTCTTTTGATCTACTTGAGTCTTGAAAGAGTGACAGAAAATGACCCTAAGCTGTCAACAGCTGTAGTCAAACTCTTAGGTGGCCTTTTATTAACATTAACATATCACTGAGCTGTTATCTGTCCCTTTGATATGTAGAAAACAACTGGTTTGGTTGGTCTATTCTTTAATCAAAAACCCCCCTTTGAAATGCCCAATTATGTAACCAGTCCCAAATAGCAATGTGACCTTGCACAACCATTAACATCTTTTTGATGTATAAAATGGTTTTGTCAACTGCCTGTTCCAGCACATACACAATATATGTATACACATAATATAATATATACGTGTGCACGTGCATACACACACAGATACATATATATTCTTTATATATGTATACATGCACACACACATAAAACATACTATAGGAAGCTTTGTATTCATTGCTTTAACTCTCTGCTTTGTCCCCCACCTCCTCTACCCACTAACTCACTCACTGTCCAAGAGATTGACAATTACTTAAAAAAACAAGATTGATGCAATTCATGAGGACACCTCAACTATACAGTTATCTTCCCCACTTAAACTAGATGTAAACCCACCACTCACCCAGTATAAACTAATAGCACAGTATTAATGTATATATACATGGAAGCTTCCTGCATGTAACCTTACCTTAAAAATGTCACCCCCTTCAGCAGTAGGAGCCCCACAATACACTAAAATCAATGGGTAGGTCTCTTTGAGGGAGCTCGGTGGGCAGAGTTGTGATGTCACAAGAGTTCTTGCCCACCTCTACATGCTCATAGTCTCCTATTCCTGAGTTTTGAGTAACATCCTGTCACGTACCTGATGGTTGAGTCTGGCTTATGCGGGGGCAACCTCCCTTGCGGCCCTGGTTCAAGAGCCCCTGGTAGTGGAGACAGGGAACTCTGGGGCACAGGGGGGCACAAGGGCTGGACTAGGTCACAGATGACAGGTGATGGTCCGCTGAAGCTCGTGCAGGTGGATGGTCGGTGATACAGGCCGGGTCGGTAACAGGCTGGCAGTGCGGTACAGATGGTTCGGCCAAGCGGGTAGTCGGGTACAGGCAGGGTCGGCAACGTGCGGGCAATAGAAGGTTCAGAGGATCAGGCAGAGGCGTAGTCAGAGGCAGGCAGAAGGTAGGGGCAGGCAGACGGGTCAAACAGGAAGCCGGGGTCTCAGGTGCAGGAAGTCTCTCAGGGTAAAGCCGGGGTCACAGGAGCCAAACGCTGTAGAGCGGACAGCACCGGGCAGCAGGCTCTGATGACTTAAATAGAGCCGCCAAGCGTCGTTTCACAGGCACGCGGAAACACAAGAGGCATCTTTCCTAACATTGCCCCCCCCAAGGGGCAGCCTCCGGATGCTCAACCGGGCTCTCTTGGCTGGATTGTTCCTCCAAAAAGTCTTAATGAGTTCTTGGGCGTGCAGGTTGCTCTCTGGCTCCCAAGAGCTTTCTTCAGGCCCATAACCTCTCCACTTCACCAGGAACTGCGTAACACCAGCTCTCCTCCTGCAGTCAAGGATGGTCTCCACCTCGAACTCCTCCTCTCCATCCACCAGGGCCTGCTTTCCGCCCCGGGAAGCGATCCTTAGTCACCGGTTTGAGCAGATTCACATGGAACACTGGATGTACCTTAAGTGAAGGAGGAAGGTCCAGCTCGTAAGCCACGTTGTTGATCCTCCGTTTGACTGGCAAGGGCCCGATGTATCTAGGGCCTAATTTCTTAGGAGGACATGATAGCCTCAAATTTTTGGTGGCCAACCAGACCCGATCGCCCGGTTGCAGGCTCAACTCTCCTCGTCTCCCTCTATCAAAAGTTCTCTTATTCCGCTGCTGTGCGAGAGTCTCCCGCAGAAGGCGGTTGTTTCTTTCTAGGAATTGTGCGACCTCCTGCACAACAGGCACGGGACTCTCGGTAAGAACATTAGGCAGGAATGTGGGGTGGTAGCCGAGATTCGCCCAAAACGGAGATTGCTTGGTTGCAGAATGGATTGTATTGTTGTAGGCGAACTCGGCTACCGGCAGCAAGGAGACCCAATCGTCCTGGGAGTACGAGGAGTAGCAGCGGAGGTACTGCTCGAGGGTCTGGTTGGTCCTCTCTGTCTGGCCGTTTGACTGGGGGTGATAAGCCGAAGAGAACGCCAGACTTATCCCTAAGATGGTACACAGAGACCTCCACACTCTGGAGGTAAATTGTACTCCCCGATCCGAAACGATGTTGTTAGGAATCCCGTGCAGCCGCACGATCTCTTTAATGAAAGTCTTGGCCGTCTCCAAGGCAGATGGAGTACCTTGCATGGGGACGAAGTGTGCCATCTTAGTCAGACGGTCCACCACTACAAAAATGGTGTTGCATCCCGCAGATGTAGGCAGCTCGACAATAAAGTCCATGGAGATGTGTGACCAAGGATGGTTTGGAATAGGCAATGGGTTCAGCAACCCCCAGGCCTTGGTCCTCTCGGTCTTATTCCGGGCACAGACAGGGCATGCGCTTACATATTTTTTACAGTCCTCGTTCATACGGGGCCACCAGAAGGTGCGCCCAAGTAACTCCAAGGTCTTGTGACTTCCAAAATGCCCCGCCAGCTTGCTGTCGTGATAAAGTCCTAAGGTATCGAGGCGGAACTCCTCAGGTACAAAGATCTGGGTACCCGACCACCACAGCCCGTCCTTGATAGCCAGATTTAAGTCTCTAGGTAAAGAAGAACCAGCCAGAGCCCGTTTAATTTGTGTTAAGAGGTCCTCCTGGACCAGTAAGAAGCTGTGAGCTGGGAGGATGGTATCAGGAGGAGGGGTTTCCACAGGGTCAAGAAACATTCGGGACAGCGCGTCCGGCTTCACATTCTTGGATCCCGGCCTATAAGTTATGTGCAGCTGGAAGCGGGTGAAAAACAAGGCCCATCGGGCCTGACGGGGTCTGAGCCTCTTAGCTGTCTGCAGGTACTCTAAATTTTTGTGGTCGTAAAGACCAAGATGGGGTGTGCCGCACCTTCGAGCAGATACCGCCACTCTTCCAAGGCGGACTTGATCACCAGCAATTCTCTGTCCCCAACGTCATAGTTCCTCTCGGGCGAGGTAAGCTTCCGAGAGAAAAAGGCGATGGGGTGGAGTAGAGCCTTTGGGCCCTGCCTCTGGGACAAGACCGCCCCGACTGCAGTCTCTGAAGCGTCCACCTCTAGGATGTAGGGTAGTGCCGGATCGGGATGCTTGAGAACGGGAGCAGAGGTAAACAGCTTTTTCAGATGCTGGAAGGCTGCCTGTGCCTCCTTGGACCATGTAAAGCGGACATTCTGCTTCGTAAGCTGCGTTATAGGAGCAATTACTGCTGAAAATCCTCGGATAAATTTCCTATAAAAATTGTCAAAGCCTACGAAGCGCTGCACCCCTTTCTTATCCACCGGCGCTGGCCAATCGATGATGGAGGCCACTTTTTGTGGGTCCATGGTGGTGCCTTTTGTTAAGATGTGGAAGCCTAGGAAAGAAATGTCCGCACATTCAAAGGCACACTTTTCCGCTTTAGCGTATAGCCCGTGTTCCCTTAGGCGGCCTAGCACACTTTTAACGTGCCGGCGGTGTTCCTCTAGGGAGGGGGAGAAGACGAGGATATCGTCAAGATAAACGACTACAAACAAGTCCAGGAAGTCTCTGAAAACATCATTAATCAGATGCTGAAATGTTGCTGGGGCGTTGCAGAGCCCGAATGGCATAACAAGGTATTCAAAATGGCCAGAGCGAGTACGAAAGGCCATTTTCCACTCGTCCCCCTCTCGTATCCGTATCAAATTGTAGGCTCCGCGGAGATCCAGTTTGGTGAACACCTTGGCTGAGCCAAGCCTCTGAAAGAGCTCTGGAACTAAGGGCAACGGGTACCGTTTTTTTATAGTGACCTTGTTGAGGTCCCGATAATCGATACAAGGCTGGAGTGAATGGTCCTTCTTCTCCACGAAGAATATTCCCACTCCTGCGGGTGACGTGGAGGGCCGGATGAAGCCCTTTCCCAGGTTGTCATCTAAATAGGCTTTGAGAGCCACTAATTCCACTTCGGACAGGGGAAAGATCCGGCCAAACGGGACTTCAGCTCCTGGCAGCAGGTCAATTGGGCAATCATATGCCCTGTGTGGAGGTAAGGTATCGGCCCCCTTCTTACTAAACACATCTAAATAGTCATGGTAGACCTCAGGAACCATTGAGCGGGTTTCAAGATCAGGATCCGAGTCCATACTGAGGAGTGCTGGGGGATCTGGTGCCGGCTGCGATAGGCAGTGGCTGAGGCAATATGGAGACTGGAATTTCACCTCCCCGGTGTTCCAATCAATCAGAGGGCAGTGGGCCCAGAACCAGGGAAGGCCAAGGATAACCAGGAACAGTGGGGAAGTGATGACGTCCAGTAGTAGGAACTCTGTATGACCCCCTAGAGTGCTGGCAGAAAGGGGAAGCGTCTCCTGGGTCAGAGCACCTGATCTGATAGCCGACCCATCAGCTAACCGGATGACCATTGGGTGGTCCTTGGTTCGGAGGGGAATGTGATGCTGGGTGGCAAACGTGAGGTCCACAAAACAGCTGCAGGCCCCGGTATCCAGGATGGCTGGGACCTGTATCCTTCCGCTAGGCAACTGGAGGGACAAGGAGAGGACAAGGTGGGACTTGGTGTCGGGCAGAGACAGCACATTTCCCGAGATCTGGGTAAGGCCCTTGGCCGGACAATTCCGAATCCGATGTCCTGATTTCCCGCAGTATAAACACAGATTGGAAGTCATGCGTCTCAGTCGCTCTTCAGGTGACAGTGGGGAGCGAGGACGCCCATACTGCCGTAGTTTCAAGTGTCCATGTGGAGAGGAGGAGGAGGTTGTAGTAGGACTGGGTGCAGCAGCTCTTTCCACCCTGCGTTCCCGCAGGCGACGGTCTATCTGAATGACCAAATTGACTAGCGCGTTCAGGGTGTGAGGAACCCCGACACAGGCCAACTTGTCCTTGAGCGGCTCCGAGAGCCCCAGGCGAAACTGGTAACAAAGGGCCGGACCATTCCAGGCTGTATCAGCGCTCCAACGCCGGAACTCGGAGATGTACTCTTCAGCAGTGCGGTGGCCCTGCTGGAGCGTATGAAGCACGGACTCTGCAGAAGCAGCCAGGTGGGGATCCTCATATAGAAGAGACATCGCTTGGAAAAAGCCCTCAAGTGTTGAGGTCTCCGGGTCGTTCTGCTCCAACAACCGGTGAGCCCATGCCTGGGGCCCATCTCGGAGGAGCGAGATCACAAAACCGACCTTGACTGACTCCAGAGAAAAGGTACGGGGTTGCAGGGAGAAGTAGGGTTCACAAGAAGTCCAAAATGCCCGAAAACTCTGGCGGTTCCCCGCAAACCGCTCGGGCGTAGGCACCTTGGGCTCCATAGGGAGATCCACTAAAGTGTGGGACGAGGCCTGATCGGGATCAGCTGATGTGGACGCCAGATCCCGCACTTGGCTTTCCAGACGGACATACTCATCCTGAAGGCTCTTGACTGCTTGAGACAGGCCGGCAAGGTGGGTACACACTTCCTCCATGATAGAGGGCCCCGGCGCAGACTCAGACGTGGCTGTCCGCTACTGTCACGTACCTGATGGTTGAGTCTGGCTTATGCGGGGGCAACCTCCCTTGCGGCCCTGGTTCAAGAGCCCCTGGTAGTGGAGACAGGGAACTCTGGAGCACAGGGGGGCACGAGGGCTGGACTAGGTCACAGATGACAGGTGATGGTCCGCTGAAGCTTGTGCAGGTGGATGGTCGGTGATACAGGCCGGGTCGGTAACAGGCTGGCAGTGCGGTACAGGTGGTTCGGGCAAGCGGGTAGTCGGGTACAGGCAGGGTCGGCAACGTGCGGGCAATAGAAGGTTCAGAGGATCAGGCGGAGGCGTAGTCAGAGGCAGGCAGAAGGTCGGGGCAGGCAGCAGGCAGACGGGTCAAACAGGAAGCCGGGGTCTCAGGTGCAGGAAGTCTCTCAGGGTAAAGCCGGGGTCACAGGAACCAAACGCTGTAGAGCGGACAGCACCGGCCAGCAGGCTCTGATGACTTAAATAGAGCCGCCAGGCATCATTTCCGGCGCGCGCGAACGCGCACAGGCGCGCGCACCACCGCGGAAACACAAGAGGCATCTTTCCTAACACATCCAGTCAAATCTCAGGAAAGGCACCACATGACTTCAGCATGCCCGATCATGCTGAGGTGTGGGACAGCCAATCCTTGGAGAGTTGGAGAAGAAAGGAGGGGGATGTGAAGTTGGAATGTACACACTCTCTCCATGCATGAGATAAATAAATCAGATGTCAGTCAGCAGTGGTGGTGACACAAACTTATCTTTAAACAATCGTAATACAAAAAGACAAGAGGATTGCTCAGAGCTGGATTAACTCTTTGTGGCAAGGCTGGGCACAGATGACTTGACATCCTCTACTGTACCAGGTAGAAGTCTTCATTAAAAAAAAATTCAGGTTTACATCCACTTTAACATACCTTGCACAGTCAACACTTTCCTCTTTTGAACTGGTTACTACTGAAGAGGTTACCAATTTTTTTTCAGAAGCATGCCCAACCAATTCTCCCCTGGATCCTGTTCCCTTGCAACTACTATAATCATCCTCTTCTTCTATCCTATGCACTCTAATTCACATCTTCAATCTCTCCCTCTCTACTGGCAGCTTCCCCTCCCCTCTAAAGCATGCACAGATCACTCCCATACCTAAAAGCCCTCACTGGACCGCACCAAGGTAAACAATTTAACTACTTGCCGACCGCCAACCGCAGGTTGACGGCGACAAAGTGGTGCTATATCGCAAATCGGCGTCATCTGACGGCGGCTGTGAGATCCCGCACTGTGAGCACGCGCACGTCGCCGGAGGCGCGCCCGCGCGCTCACTGTGTTCGGGGAGCGGGTGCGGCGGCCATTACTAATAAAAAATGTAAAAAAAATAAAAACCCCAAAAATGAATTCTCACCACACCACACCACATTTTGTTTCCACTGTATCTCCTGGGACTCTTTCCAGGTTTTGCGGGGGCAGCAGCCACTTTTCCTTATATAGCAGCACCCTACCACATCCCCCTATACTAATTTTCTAATTTAAGACCCATCTCATTGCTCTCATTCACCTCTAGACTTTTAGAACGCTTAGTCTACAACTGCCTTAACTCCCGCCTTACTGAATACAACCATCTTGACCCCTCTACAGTCTGGGTTTCGCTCACAGCTCTCTACAGAAACTGCCCTACTAAAACTCACTAATGATTTACTTATTACTAAAACCAATGGCCACTATTCCATACTCTTACTACTAGATATCTCTGCAGTCTTTGATATTGTTGGCCAACAGCTCCTTCTCAAACTCCACTGCCTTGGCCTCCAAGATTCTGCTCTATCCTGGTTCTCCTACCTATCATAGTGCTCCTTCAGTGTTACCTATAACTCTGTCTCCTCCTCTCCACTTCCTCTTTCGGTAGGTTTCCCCCAAGGCTCTGTTCTTGGACCCCTCCTCTTTTCTATCTACACTTCCTCCCTTGATCACTTGATAACCTACCATTGCTTCCAATAGCCCCTCTACGCCGATAACACCCAAATCTATCTCTCTACTCCTCACCTCACCCCTTCAGTGTTCTCCCGCATTACTAACTTACTAACTGACATTTCAACATGAATGTCAAACCATTATATCTCTCTAAAACCAAGCTGATAATATTCCCCCGTGCCCCCCTCCATGACTTTTCCATCAATAATGTCACTATCAGGTCATCCACTCATGCCAGGGTGCTAGGTGTAATCCTAGACTCCGATCTGTCCTTTCAGCCCCAAATCCAATCACTGTCAAAAGCTGTAGACGTCACCTACATAACATCTCTATAATTCGCCCCTCTTTAACTTCTAAAACCACTAAGCTATTCATTCACTCCCTTGTTATCTCTCACCTTGACTGTTGCAACTCCCTTCTCATAGGCCAACCTCTCCATAGGCTCTTCATTCTATGATGAATGCTGCTGCCACACTCATCTACCTTACCAACCGCTCAATGCCCACCACCCCTCTTTGGCAATCCCTCCACTGGCTTCCAATACTAACAACATAAAAAGCCATTCCCAACTTTGCCCTGAACTACATCACCACTCTTGTCTCCAAATATCACCCAAACCATCCTCTCTGCTCCTCTCAAGACCTCCTGCTCTCAAGCTCCCTTGTCTACTCCTCCCATGCCTCTTCCATCATCTGGAACACTCTACCTCAATCTGTCCTGCTATCTCCTACTCTAGCTGCCTTTAGGCAATCCCTGAAAACTCATCTCTTTAGGGAAGCCTATCACGCCTCCAAATAACTGAACTTTTATCATTTCCATTAGCTCATTCCCCCCAGTTATAACCTTCTGCATCACTTGCCCCACCCTATTAGATTGTAAGCTCTTATGAGCAGGGCCTTCTTAACCTCTTCTATTTATTGTATTCTAACTGTACTGTTTCCCTTTATATTGTGAATCACTGTGCAAACTGTTGGCACTATATAAATCCTGTATAATAATAATAATAATACAACTGCCAGAGAGGTGGGCTGATGATGTCACAACCTCTGACTCAGCCATTCAGAGGAAGCTTTGTATTCATTGCTAGAATACATTGCTTTCTAAGAATGGCTGTGCACCGATCAGATAATCTCTACTGTGTTTTGGGTATGAGACAGGAAGTCTCGGCTGGAACCCAGAACACAGTGTGGTATGATGTATGTAGCCTCTGCTACATACAGTTTATACCGCACATCCAGCGGCCTCACATGTTAGTGAGACATAGTTCATTTGGGTCAAGCTGAACTATGTAAAGTGTTTCAAAAGCTGGAGTTCAGCTTTAAGTGCAGTGAGTAAAAGACAGCTCACTGACCTGGCTAGGTGTGACTGGGCAGGAAAAATAGCACTTTTTTCCAGAACAAGGTCAAAGAAGCTGTGAATGAAATTCTTAGCTGAAATTTGAAAAAAAAGTTTAATGTCCAGAAATAGGTTTTATTTCTATGGAGCACATCGGTCTAAATATTGTTTCTTTCATTTTAGATAATGATTCTGCCCTGATATAATTCACTTAAGTTTAACTGCATCTTTGGTGCAGTCACAATTATATTACATGGTTCTCACCTCCCTACAACTTTTGTACTCACTTGCCCATAATACGGCAAGACATTGCCCACCAAGCTGCCAAACCACTTGTGAAAATAAATCTTCAATCTGAGTTGGACCTGTGCATGTGGGAGATTAAATTAATCATAGATTGAGCCCTATACTGTAAAACCTGTCAGTGGGGTGTGTCTTATGAGAAGAGATTGAGCTGAAGCCAGCCTTTGTGTCCCTGTTACTGTGCTTAATATCAGCAGTGTTATGACCTGTTTTGTATACTTGGAACTCAAATATATGCTCACCAAAAGTACAGGTTACTCTCCCTTTAAAGAATGCTTCATCTAGGGCCCACACTAAGAAAGCATTACAGGGGCGTATTTATAACAGTTCTTTGTAAACCCACACATACAGTATGGCTTTTTCTGCAATACAAATGTCTTATTTAATTAAGAAGGAAAATAAAACCAGTGTCATAACAGGCATTTAAATACAGAGACTCAATTTCACAGATCTTTCCAAATACCAAAAAATAAAATTCACTTAGCAACTCTGTAATGGGATGGAAGTAAACAAACAATACTTGATACTAAAATATTTTCAGTTTGTTTAAGATTCTATAATTTGATCAAACTGACATTGTTATTTCTAACTGCCTAGGAAATAAAATTCTATTGTAAGTTTAGAATTTCAACATGCATATTTTGTTTGTCTCTCTGAGGGAAAATTTAAATGACAATAGATTAACTGGATTTGGCTCTGCATTTCCCCTTTGTTCCAAGGAATGCTCAACGATCAACATAAATTTGGCACTGATATAAGCAACTAAGTCTTCAGTGGACAGTTAGCAAATGGCACCTCCTGATATATTTGGCACATCTTTAGTATTAAACTTTATTTCTGTTCTGCTTGAATGAGTGGATGGCTGTGCTCTGTTACTCAAGGCCAAACCAGCCTTCAAAAGTAAACGTCTTGCGAAAATTTTATGTGCATAGACTATAAAGGGATTTTCAAATAAGGCAAAAAAGCACAAGGTTTTTAAAATTAGGATTACCTTTTGACTTTCATAGTGAAAGAATATTCATCATAGCTAATTAGGGATAATTGTTTTTTAAAATATTTTCCCTTTGATCATAGTAGTGCATTCTGACAAAGTCTAACTATTAGAGTTGTCATTATCATTATAAGAAAAGTCTTAAAAGAAAATAAGGAAATCACCAAATTTAGCAAATCAGTGGGCATAATTGTGAGTACAACCATTGTGGAAAATATTATATGCACTGCAAGGTTTGATGGCTTAGTTTTTAATCCTTATCCGCGCTGGCAGAGTAAAACCATCATAAGCACCAAGAGACAGTTTTTTTGCCAAGACCCCTCTTTCCTGAATCCTTCATTTGTCCTGTTTGAAGACTGATTATCCATTAATGTAATAAATATAACTACAATGCAATGAATATTTAAAACAGAATAAGTATTTCATGAAATGATCTATTGTTTAAAAAAAAACAGCCTTAACATGTTTCCAACCTAGCTTCAACAATAACAACCCCTTCAAACAAATGGTCCAGTAGGATTGTAACACAAGCCTCCTATAGGGTTCATTCAATTTCTACATGCTGGAGCATCTGGGGAGGGTCTGGCATTAGGCTTTAGCTGATGGTGCAGTGTTGCAGAATTACCCTAAATATCAGTTGAATAGGGTAGTGTTGGGAGGGTAAGATGGTAATTTTTTTTATAGAGAATGGTAAACAAAAGGAAGGGATAGACACCTATTTTTAAAAAAAGAGTCACATACATTATTCAGGTGGCAGGTGATGGTTTCTGATCACTTTCTTCTCAGTCCAGACACCACTCACTCCTCAACCCATTTGATGGTATTCTATACTTATATCCTTGTGTTGACAACAGGATATTAACCCCTCAGGAATCAAGTGAGAAAAAACATCTAAAGTGGACCATACACTGCTCCTGTGAATTGGACAAAATTCAAGCCATGGGTGACCCAGCTGACACCACCCAGGCTGACAAATTTGGACTGGGCAGAAAAGAGTCAGACGTACAGCAACTACAGCCAATCAGCTGCAGTCACTGTTCAGGTTTTTTATACAGCAGCAGGTGCCAGCTTTTCAGAATACAATAGCCAACAGCGGGAGATTCATCCATCCATGCTCTTTAGCGTGGATGGGCAAATACATGGATTTTTTTTTTCATTCAGCCCTATAGAAATCTTTATGTTAATTTTTTAAGCGACTACAGCAACAGACATTGCCAATCCAAATTTAGCAGAACCAGAAAATGTTAATATACAGCGACTGTTTTTTTTGTAGATTTGTTCAATATGTTTTACCAACTACTATTATAGGTTTCTCTAAATATCTCATGGCCTACTTGTCTACAAAGGTTTAAAGTAAAAAACAGGGCTTGTTGCTGTGGGTGACTGGTAATTTAAGACATTAGGAGGCAACTGACTACATTTTTATTTTAAAGGCAATCTGTATCGAGATGGATATATAGAGAGTATTGCTGACCTTTCCACTTAAAAAAAAAAAAAAAAAGTATAGCTGCCCGGCTTTAATTTTTATCCTCTGGCTTTGACTTAATTTTCACTTCGCTTAGTATGTGCTTTTTCTGAGTCAGTTGGGTTGATTTATTAAAGGCATATAGGCTGTTTATTTCACAAAGAAAATATCACTTTGCAATAGAATCTGGCGAAAATTCACTTCAAATAGAATACCCAATCACATGCAAGGAAAATGAAAAAAATATGTTTTTGGGTCACTCTTGATTGGATGATGGAAGTCAGTAGAGCGTCACCTCATTCACTAAGCTAAGAGAAAATTCCCTTAGCTTAGTGAATGAGACGAAGTTCTGCTGACTTCCATAATCTAATCATGTGCAAACAAAAATGCTGTTTTTTTTTCTCTTCCTTGTATGTGATTGGTACTCTCTGCAAATTTAAACTTCATCACATTCACTTAGCTCTGGGAAACAACTTCCCTTCCAAGATGAACAACCTATTTTTCTTTAGGAAATCAAGCCTAAAGTATTCAGGCCAGTCTCCAACAGTGAGCATCTCCATAAAGTGATTAATCCAAAGTTATAGTGGTACCTTTTATTGACTAACTTAAAGTGGTTCTGAAGGCTGAAGTTTTTCACCTTCATGCATTCTATGCATGAAGGTAAAAAACCTTCTATGTGCAGCAGCCCCCCCCCCCAATATTTACCTGAGCCCCATCACTATCCAGCAATGTGCACAAGAGCCTTGGCTTTCTGGGGTCTTCTGGGGTCTGGGGTGAGACAAGAGGAGAGAGGAGGGGTGGGGCCAAACAGCAGCTCTTGGGAATGAGCCTGATTTGGTGCCTGTATATCGAGCTGCTTGTTTGGGGGCACTTGGCAGGCAGGAGGGGCCAGAAGCGCCAGCGGGGGACCCGAGAAGAGGAGGATTGAGACTGCTCTGTGCAAAACCACTGCACAGAGCAGGTATGACATTTTTTTTCTTTTTTTAATTGCCTTTAATGCCACTTTAAAAAATCAAGCATACAGGGGGGCGTGTCCGGCCGGCGAGGAAGATGGCCGCGTGAACGGGAGCTCCGCTGTCCCACACTCCTGAAGCGACGCTGTACACAGCACGGGAGAGCCGACCAGCAACCAAAAGTGAGTGGGGAACATTAGGGAACTGTGCAGAGATGAGCAAGCGGAGAAAAGACTCTAAAACTCCGCAACGCTTAACAGATTTCTTCCTGGCCGCGCTACATAGGGGGAAGCAAGATGGCGCCGGAGCCGGGAGCGGAGCTCTTGGAGCAGCTCACGCAGGCCAGGTCTCTCCTGCAAACCATCCGCATGCAGACATCAGCACAGAAATCTCTCCCCCCTCTACCCCTACCACCCGCAGCCCTGCTAAATCAAAGCAGAGGAGGGAGGGAGAGATTTTAGAACCGGGCTCACACGGCACGCTGCCACAGGCCATAACACAGCCTCCACTACAAGGCCCGACAATTGACATGTTCCCAGCCACAGAACAGACTATCTCTGAAAACACTATGAAAAACATGCTCCTTTCCCTTAGGAGCACCCTATTCAGAGACTTCTCCAATATGTTTAACCCCTTACAGGAGACAGTACAGATACATGAAGACAGGATACTT
>BLSH010367861.1:1588789-1601639 GCA_018402905.1 Glandirana rugosa | reverse complement strand
TGGAACACGTATCAGTGTACAACAATTTCACATACTATACATAATACCAACTCGGTTCTCAGGGTCCTATATGCCTTAAATCTCCTCATCCTCAACCGTCTTCGATCCCAAAAAAGGTAAAGCGTAACTTTTAAATCGTATAATTAGCAGAGACACATACTACCTGAGAGTAATCTAAAGGTCTCAAAACATTATAAACAGAAACGTCGTTCATCTTCCACATAATAATACCATGCATGGAATGTTCCCTATCACACTCATAAATTCACGTCATAGCGCTCAAGTCCCAATCCAAGTTAAGCAACAAGTGTATCAAGACTCTAGTCACTTTTATAAAGAGAGTCCATCATACACAGAGACGATTAATATGCTAAATTTTCAATGCGAAATGGAAAAAACCCTAGCTTCTGCCAACTCCTACTCCTCTAAATTCCGTATATCCTGGGACTCTTGGCTCAACCATAATACATATCATACACTTTAACAACATGTGACTATGCACAAGGTTCCTCCCCCCCCTCCTTCCCACCCCCCTCCCCCCACCTTCTCTCTACATCCTAACTATCCACCGTGTTTTGACAAACTGGAGACATAAGTATTTCAGGACCCACCCCACGATCTGAAAGGCTTGAAACAACCCTTCGCCTCCCCCCTTCCCATAGGGCACAGTATGTTCCCATTGGGGTGCCGGGAAGTGGGGGACGACGAATCTCCGTCTGAGTCCATCAGATCCTGCAGAAACCCTCTGGATGTCAAACCCAACTAATAGAGAATAATCTTTATACCTGCATTCTAGAGGTCTTTTGTAACCCAGAATAACTGAATGTACTGTTTAACCCTATACTCTAGAATGTCAAATATTTCTATGACGCTACATGTTTTGATTTCTTTATGTATCTTCTTTAATTCAATAAAGAAATATTGGAAATAAAACCAAAAATACAGCCAACGCACAAGTCCTCAGTGGCTACAGCTGACACGTTTCACACAACTGTGCTTAGTCCTTGCTGATTAGTCACGAGTACAGCTCTAACTTAAATCTGCAGGTGTACAGGTGAGGAATAATCATACACACACACAGAAAAAATATGTAAGTAAAAAATATACATTATTCTGATTACTCTCATTTTATATATATATGCATATATATATTTTTACATGTATATTTTTTAGTTACATCTTTTATTCTGTGTGTGTGTGATTGTTCTTGATATATTCTTGGCTGTGTAGCTGTGTTTTGATTTTATAAATTTATGTTATATGTGCCCTGACTTATCTGCAGGAGAAATTACCTGTCTTGATTATTCCTCACCTGTACACCTGCAGATTTAAGTCAGAGCTGAACTCGTGACTAATCAGCAAGGACTAAGCACAGGTGTGTGAAACGCGTCTGCTGTAGCCACTGAGGAATTGTGTGCTGGCTGTATTTTTATATTTTGCTTTTAAAGTAGAGTGACCAGACGTCCCGAGTTTTCGGGGACAGTCCCCGGATTGAGGACACTATCCCCGGACCAAATCTGTCCCCGGTTTTGTCCCCGGATTCAGGACAGCACCAGATAGGAGCTTGGGAGTGCTCAAGCACCCTCACAAGTTCTTTAACAACCCCCACACAGCACCCCTCAAAATTCACATACCAGTTCTTGTATGTGTCACAGTGTTTTTTAAAATCTTATTCTACCTGTAAATTCTGTACTGATGCCAGGAAGCTGGGGACTCTTGTTTTTCCTGTGGAGGGATACAGCGGTTCCTGCTGTAGGGACGACACCATCACTAATATATTGCAATACATTGATTGATTTGCACTGCATATTCATTTATAGGTTTTATCATTGCACTTATAAGTCCATTTGTAGAACTGTATAAAGGAAGTGTAGAGTTTTAATGCATTTTTTGGCTTTTTACTGGTATACAGAGGCCAGGACATACTGATCACCATTGTACACCACTTGCTGACCACGCTCACTGACCACGCTCACTTGCTGGCCACATCCACCATTTGGCCATGCCCACAGGCGTGCTGTAGCATGCCGCATGAGCACCCTCACTTTTACCTAAGTACCATCATAGAACCCCCCCAAAAAAATGGTTTGAATCTGCCCCTGCCTGGATTTAATTAGAATTTTGGATCCCTCCAAGTTTTTTCTCTATCTTATCTTAACATTTGGTAGTCAAAAATTCTAAGAAGTATATATATTTTTTTTATCTCATGGACGAAATGTGATACATAACATATATATCATATCATACAATCATTCCATAAACACATACCACATACACTATATATATAATTTGAGGAAAATAATAAATGCTTATAAAATAGTTTACCATTTGCCAATAAAGAAAAAAAATATGTCCCCGGATTTTATTTTTTTTTTTACATAAAGTTTTATTATGTTTACTATGGTATTCAAGGAGAACAAAAAGAGGGAAGAGCGGTCATAGGTTCTTGTAACCTATGTATAGCATGCCTAGGATCATGCTAACATGGTCATATGTAGATTATTTAAATGGAACCGATAATGTCTTGTAATTGGATGAAGTAGGTAGGGGAAGAGAAAGAAACAGAGAGAGAAGGGCTAGAGAAAGGAGAGAAAAGAAGGGCAGTAAGGGGGGGGGGGATAGAGAAGAGGAGAATAATGTTTATGTCCAGCAGGCCCCCTGCCCCCAAGAAGGGGAGAGGGATGAGAGCCCTCTAAAACCTAATACATTTTTTTGAGAGCCGAGTTTTGTTTGTGGGGAATATGGAAGGGTCCCTAGCTTCCTAACATATGGGCCAGGGACCCGATTTAAGGAACAGGAGATCCCCAGTTGGGAGGGAGTAAAGTATGCTTAGGTGTGATCTTTATGTTGCTGGGTAATCTGGTGTTGATTTAAATTGCAGCCAACCACACCAAGTTTTTGATTTCATTTTAAAAATCTGGTCACCTTAGTTTAAAGGCTTTAATAAATGGAGTTTTAGTCGGAAGTGCCGCCGCCTTCCTTTTCTTTGTGAGTTCCATGTCCTGACTGCAGATTGAGGCTGGCACCTGGTATTCACGATAGCAGGAGACATCCCAGTACACCAGGAGTGGTGCAATCTGTGTTCTATTTTCATGTTGGGATGGTACTTTCACTTTCCATGATAATGGTAAACACAGACAAATAGAGAGGGTGAATCTCCCTAACAGGGGCACAGACAGCCATAAAAACCCAATAAGTGTTCCAATCCCTTTCCACTCTGTCCAAAACTTTAAAAAAAAAGTTTTGCCTTTAGTTATACCTTAAGTGTATGCAATATGCCTTGTACAACTTTGGGCACAGTTTCAGAATTAACTACTTGCTGTCCCATTGCCAAACAATCTTTGAGAGCTTGTTGATGATCAGCAAATGGCCTAAATTCTTCTAATCATTTTCCAGTTGGCCATCCCCTCCAACTCTACACTAAGCAATCCCCTCCACATCCAGTTGGGATCACATGACAACATTGAATATTTTGCAGGGATTTTAATAGGCAACTAGTGATGGATCAGGAAGGTACACCAACATTGAAGCTTCAAATAAGGGTGGTACTTGATAGTCTAAGACCGGATGGTGGGGATCGGTGGGGATTGATCCGCTGATCCCTGTTGAGCCGACGGATGACAGATCCGTCTCTGCTCACTAAGCAGAGACGGATCCATCAGAGGCACTGCTCTCCTCTATGGGAAATCGCATGACAACGGATCCGCCTGTCCATTGTCATCCGATCCGCAGGCGGATGGAAAAATAGGGTTTTCCTCCGTCAGGCTTTATGGATCTGGAGCGGATCGGATAGCGATTGGTGTCAGCAGACATGTCTCCGCTGACATCCGCTGCTCCATAGGGCTGCATGCAGTGTCCGTTCAGGTCTGCCTGAAGAAACTGACAGGCGGACCTGAACGGAACGCCCATCTGAAAGAGGCCTAACTTACCAAGTCACAAGGTTTAGAGCACCCTGGTTTATATAGAAGGGTGTAATCATTAGTACTCAATGTTACACTTCTACAAACCATGTAAAAAAGACATACAGTCAGGTCCATAAATAGTGGGACATTGACGCAATTCTAATCTTTTTGGCTCTATACACCACCACAATGGATTTGAAATGAAACGAACAAGATGTTCTTTAACTGCAGACTTTCAGCTTTAATTTGAGGGTATTTAAATCCAAATTAGGTGAACGGTGTAGGAATTACAACAGTTTGTATATGTGCCTTCCACTTTTTAAAGGACCAAAAGTAATGGGACAATTGGCTGCTCAGCTGTTCCATGGCCAGGTGTGTGTTATTCCCTCATTATCCCATTTACAAGGATCAGATAAAAGGTCAAGAGTTCATTTCAAGTGTGCTATTTGCATTTGGAATCTGTTGCAGTCAACTCTCAATATGAGATCCAAAGAGCTGTCACTATCAGTGAAGCAAGCCATCATTAGGCTGAAAGAAGAAAACAAACCCATCAGAGAGATAGCAAAAACATTAGGTGTGGCCAAATCAACTGTTTGGAACATCCTTAAAAAGAAAGAACGCACCGGTGAGCTCAGCAACACCAAAAGACCTGGAAGACCACAGAAAACAACTGTGGTGGATGACCAAAGAATTCTTTCCCTGGTGAAGAGAGCACCCTTCACAACAGTTGGCCAGGTCAAGAACACTCTCCAGGAGCTAGGTGTATGTGTGTCAAAGTCAACAATCAAGAGAAGACTTCACCAGAGTGAATACAGAGGGTTTACCACAAGATGTAAACCATTGGTGAGCCTCAAAAACAGGAAGGCCAGATTAGAGTTTGCCAAACAACATCTAAAAAAGCCTTCACAGTTCTGGAACAACATCCTATGAACAGATGAGACCAAGATCAGCTTGTACCAGAGTGATGGGAAGAGAAGAGTATGGAGAAGGAAAGGAACTGCTCATGATCCAAAGCATACCACCTCATCAGTAAAGCATGGTGGTGGTAGTGTCATGGCATGGGTATGTATGGCTGCCAATGGAACTGGTTCTCTTGTATTTATTGATGATTTGACTGCTGACAAAAGCAGCAGGATGAATTCTGAAGTGTTTCAGGCAATATTATCTGCTCATATTCAGCCAAATGCTTCAGAACTCATTGGACGGTGATTCACAGTGCAGATGGACAATGACCAGAAGCATACTGCGAAAGCAACCAAAGAGTTTTTTTAAGGGAAAGAAGTGGAATGTTATGCAATGGCCAAGTCAATCACCTGACCTGAATCCGATTGAGCATGCATTTCCCTCGCTGAAGACAAAACTGAAGGGAAAATGTCCCAAGAACAAGCAGGAACTAAAGACAGTTGCAGTAGAGGCCTGGCAGAGCATCACCAGGGATGAAACCCAGCGTCTGGTGATGTCTATGTGTTCCAGACTTCAGGCTGTAATTGACTGCAAAGGATTTGCAACCAAGTATTAAAAAGTGAAAGTTTGATTTATGATTGTTACTCTGTCCCATTACTTTTGGTCCCTTAAAAAGTGGGAGGCACATATACAAACTGTTGTAATTCCTACACCGTTCACTTGATTTGGATGTAAATATCCTCAAATTAAAGCTGAAAGTCTGCAGTTAAAGCACATCTTGTTTGTTTCATTTCAAGTCCATTGTGGTGGTGTATAGAGCCAAAAAGATTAGAATTGTGTTGATGTCCCAATATTTATGGACCTGAGTGTAGCCATCTATTAAGAATTATTTTTGGATAGCAATCCAAAAAATGGCTTATGATTTGTATGAATTTCAAATATGCATCCATAATTAAACTGTTAAACTTTTCTGACACCAGTAATGACACCCTATGCATCTTCGTGAGTAAGCTATTGGTGCTTCTTTGCCATCTGGAAGAATTTCGCAATGGACAGCACCAAGATAATAATGAGATTCATATGTGGCAAGTATGAAAGTGTTTCTCTAGGCAAAAACAAAAATGGCTGTGCTAATTGTATTAAACTCTTCAATTATTTCCCCTTTAAATTTGTCTGTTAATCCTACAAGTTAATCAGTGAGGAGCACCAAAGATGCTTTCTGGTCACTGTTGAAATCATTCTGAAGTTTCTCTAAGCCAAGTCCTGACAGTGCTACTACTAATGCAGCTCCGATCCTCCTCACGGCTCCTAATTCACCTCCTCTCCTGACAGCTGATAGTACATGGCCACTTGCCGCAGAGATAAGGATGAATGGGATGCTTTGTGGTCATATGACTGCATATCAATATCAAAGTAAGGGTATTTATGTGGTTTATTTAACAAATTTGAGCAGAGTCTGACAGGGCAATCTAGGAGGTGGCATGTTGGCATAAATAAGTGTGGCCATGCCTTCTATTTTTTTTTTTCAAATAACAATTTTTATTGATTTTTATCGAAGAAACAGAGAGTATAACAATTCAGAAAAAAAATTAAGCACAGTGTTAAGAATAAACACTGTTTAAACTGTAAAGACGTTGTGAAATAACCATAGAGATAACAACCACAAATAACATGGTTTCAATTGAAGCAATAATGTTTGCTGGAACAATGTAGCGCTAAAGAGCAATATAGAAAAACTAATATGACATAATATAAGTCATAGAAGATAAGAAAGAAAGAAGCAAAGGAAGGGAAAAGAAAAATAGAGGGTCATCATAGCAGCTTATTTATGGGTTCAGGACAGATCCTCCTACAGATGCCATAATTCCCAGACCTTATGGTGGGCTTCCATTCGGTCCTGAATTCTAGCAGTCATTTTCCTCATCAACTTCACATCTTTAACCCTAGCATACAGGGCATCTGAGGAGGGTGGAGAACACCGCTTCCAGTTAAGGGCAATAAGACAGCGCACAGCCATGAGGATATGTCGAAGCAGTATTTTATGGGGTTTGCCAATTTTCAGTGGGGAAAGGACCAGCAAGAAGAGTTTCGGTGTCATAGGAACAGGCACCTCAAAATGGAGTAATCAATGGACAACTCCAATAAGTGTGGAGAAGGGTACCTTTATCCCCATGGCACCACCAACACTAGTCAGAACTAGTGGGGTAAATGGTGTGGACCATATCCGGTGTCAGGTACCAAAAGTAGAGAATTTTATAGGCATTTTCCTTATAAAGAGTACAAAAGGAACTTTTGGCTACTGAGACCAGATCACCTTCTACATCTCTATAGGAATTTCCTCACCTAGCGCCTTCTCCCATTGGAGCATGTAAGCAAGTTTGCCCTGAGCTGGGATGGAATAGGCGTTCAGTATCAGGTAAATATCAGAGATCAAACCCTTCCCCTGCAGAGCCTTCCAAGACTATATGTTCAAAAGAGGACAAAGGAGAAAATTGCAAGTTTGGAGTTATAGTTTGGGCATAATGGTGACTCTCCAGATACATGCCTTCTATTTTAACCACTTCCAGACTGCCCGCTGTCATTATACGGTGGTACATTGCCGTTGAATACCGTTGCTATGGTAGCAGATAGCTACCATAACCCCAGTATTTTTAAAAACCGGCGGGCGGACAGCTTTCAGATAAAAGTGGTCTCTGCGGCAAGATCACTTTTATCGGTGGCGGGAGAGGTGCCCCCCGCCACTTTTTTGTCGTTCTCGCCACTTACTGGACCCGCCGGTAGCAGTGGAGACGATCTCGTCTGTTCATCACAATGCCTGTGAGCCAAGTGAGCGGAAGATGGCGCCCACTCGGCTCAATAGCATTGAAGGGCGGAAGAGAAGTTTGAAGTTTCTCTTAACGGAGAAAAATTATTATTTTTTTTAAAATGTCATTTAATTTTTTTTTTATTGCATTTTAGTGCAAATATGAGATCTGAGGTCTTTTTGACCCCAAATCTCACATTTAAGACGTCCTGGCATGCTTCTTTCCATTACAAGGAATGTTTACATATCTTGTAATATGAATAAAAGTGATTTTTTTTTAAAAGGACAGTGTAAATAAAAAGTAAAATAAATAGGGAAAAAAAATTTTAAGCGCCCCGTTCCACCAAGCTCACACGCAGATGCGAACACATACATAAGTCCCGCCCACATATGAAAGCGGTGTTCAAACCACACATGTGAGTTATCGCCGCGATCGTTAGAGTGGGAGCAATAATTTTAGCACTAGACCTCCTCTGCCATTCCACGAGTGGGTGCAATTTTGAAGCATGACATGTTGGGTATCAATTTACTAACATTATCTTTCACAATATGAAAAAAATGGTGCTAACTTTACTGTTGGCTTATTTTTTAACTCAAAAAAGTGATTTAAAAAAAAAATGTTTTGGGGGTTTTAAATAATTTTCTAGCAAAAAAACCTGATTTTAACTTGTAAACACCGAAACTCAGAAAGAGGCTTGGTCTTTAAGTGGTTAATGGTCAAATCTCATCATAATAGACAAGCAGTAAGTGTGGTCAGTAGCTACTTAACTTTTTGGAAAATCTGAGAATGTTTTGAAATCCTGTCCATTGAAGCCCTTTGCAGACAATGAAGAGTTTCTGACATTTTTGTTTTTTTGGCAAGAGGAAGTGCTAAAACTGATAAAGATAAGACATATTCAGATATATTTTTGGGACTTGGCTCAGGAGCACAGTGATAAGTTTTTAACTCTGCTTTCTCTTAGACAATACTTGTCATCAATAAGATATCCTAAGAAAGTTGCATCCGTAGATCTCAGCTCACACTTTTTCAATTCATCTCAATGCCTGCCATGTGTTCAGCAAACATATTCTCACATTAGCCCATAATTAGAATGTTCTCAAACTTTGCTACGACACCAGAAATCAGAGTTTTCATGCATTGCTGAAATATGCCACCTGAGGGCTTTAGAATTGAAATGCACCCCGATGAGTGATAATGATCTAACTTTCTAGAGCGCCATAATTTGGAATCAGTAGCTGCTATGATGGGCAACAAAAATGTATTACCAGCTTTATATTGCAAAAATGACCAAATTAATGAATGCAACCTACTGCTAACAATTGCAATCGATTTAATACAATGATGTTAAGTGTTGGTAGTAGGCTGCCTTGATCCATTTGGTTGATTTTGAAACTAAAAGCTGGCTGAATTGGCTGCATTGGCTTGAAAATTACCTTGTGTGAGATCAGCACTAGGGTGCTGTCTGAGAGCATCGCTTACAGCAGGGGTGCTCAACCTTTTGAAGAGTGTGGGCCACTTATGTAATAATGCACTCACATGCTCCTGGAATGACACCAAGCTCATCACACAATTGTGATAATCCACCTTCAGAACCCCTGAATGGATGCCACTGTATGTACTGGAATCTACTCAGCTAAAGGCTTTTCTCCCCATGTCTGTGTGTTAGGAAAGAAAAGAGCGGGGAGCTAGCCACAATAGCAGCTTGCGTATGACAGCCACCTAGATTATGAAGGACCGGCAAACATTCAGTAGAGCGGCATGCACCCGAAGGAGGATGTGTGGGTTGCCATAGTTTTGAGGTCATGGGCCACGGGTTGAGCATGCCTAACTTACAATAAACTGTATTTATAACCTCTAACTTTAAGGGACACTCAAGCTACCTGTGCAGTCATTACTTTAAATAGTGTGTGTATGTTATTGTCAGGTGAATTTCTTTAGCGCCTAACTATGTTAATTATTATTTGGGGTAACGCTAGAGAAAGTTATTTTTTAACCTGTGTTATTTATTCTATGTTGTATTTTAATTGTATGGATTGTTTATTATAGTATAGTTTTAATTTGTTTTACGTATGCTAATTCCTGATATTGGTCATTTTGTTATGTCATTGTGTTTTGTTCTGTTCATTATTGTGATCTTACTTTTGCCTTTGTTGAGTGTGGCTGTGTCGCAATAATTTACCTTTGGGGTTAACAAAGTGTCAGGGTTGGGCTCTCAGCCCTTCCTTCTCAGTGCTCCAGGAGGGATCCACCAAGTGTCAGTGAGTGACACACAGCCTGGAACGTTGGGGAAGCACATCGGAGCGGATTGGGGGAGAGACAATCTGGAATGGGTATAGAGCCTGTGAGGACTGTGGTGTCATGGGCAGTGGAGTCGGTGCAGCTGCAGCCAGGAGGGCTGGCAGGGCCTGAAGAGGACTGGGAGCAGTATTCCCCCAAGGGCAGCTAGTATTTAAACGTTATAATTTTTGGCTACACCACAGGGGCACGCGGTCCCTGCCTGCAAATTATTTGGGGTAACGCTAGAGAAAGTTATTTTTTAACCTGTGTTATTTATTCTATATTGTATTTTAATTGTATGGATTGTTTATTTGAGTATAGTTTTAATTTGTTTTACGTATACTAATTCCTGATATTGGTAATATTGTTATGTCATGTGTTTTTTTCTGTTCATTATTGTGATCTTGCTTTTGTCTTTGTTGAGTGTGGCTGTGTCACAATAATTTACCTTTGGGATTAACAAAGTGTCAGGGTTGGGTTCTCAGCCCTTCCTTCTCAGTGCTGAGGTTGCTCATCTGTCGTCAAATTGCCAATACTCATCGTTCCATAGTGGCTCACCTGGTGATCATTTCCTGCTTTGTTAGTTCAGCCTACAGTCAGCCCCTTTTGGCTATTTAAACTGCCTGGCTCATTCCTTCTGTGCCTTCGCCTTGGTCAAACATATCTGGAGACTCTCTGCTGTGTTCCTGTTGAAGACTTGCCTGGCTGACATCCCTTCTGGTTCCTGATCCTGTCTGCTGCCTCCAACTACACTGATCTCTGGTTTCCTGATTTATTGGCTTGTTCTGACTATCCGCTTTGGCTACCGTACCCTGGCTATATTTTCACTATATTTACTATTTATATTTGTTTACTATTTGTACCATTTTCTGCTTCAATATGTTTATTGGGTTTTCGGACATAAACAAGAGATCCATAAGCAAGCTTGTTAATCGCCCACGCAGGGGCAAGGAATGAGTAAACAATACCAATGAACGATAATGATCCTAAATATACTTTAAATGAAAATAGGGGATGGTACTAAAGAATGATCCCTACCAAGAATGCTATGTCCCCAAAATCTACATGTCCTCACCAGAGGGGAGGCTCTTCTCCTGAAACTCCCCTCCCCATAGAAGGGGACAGCATGAACAAGAACATTCAGAAGCTAAAGAGAAGGCAAGCAGAGCAGAAAAGCGGGAAAAAAGGGGTCGTGGGTAAGGGAGAAAGGAAAAGTGGGGGAAAGGTAATAACTGGGACTCGGGAGCTTCACAGATAGAAATCAGATAAGACCCAAACAGGATGATTGCAGTGAAGGGAACTCATAAGTGATCCATCGTTCCCAAACTTTGAGAAATTTGGCGTGTGAATCATTCACAATACTGGACATTTCTTCCTGAAGCATCATAGTGGTCATACGTGTCTTCACCCCCTGGAAAGCCACATGCTGGGTCTTCCAGGCTTGAGCTATAGTCCTTTTAGCTGCAATAAAGAGATATGTGGCCAATTTCTGCTGAGGGGCGTATAAACTAGGTATTGGACAATGTAATAGGGCTAAATTAGCATCTCTACAAACTGTGAGATGAAAAAGGGTCTTAAGTAAGCCAAAAACTCTGGACCAGAACCCCACTAGTCTTGGGCAGGACCACCAGGTATGTATGACACCCCCCCCCCCCGTCCATAGTTGCGGAAATAACTATCACTACTCCTCGGAAAAGCATGGGATGTACGGGTCGGGACCCAATACCATCGGAACAGGACCTTATATGCTGCTTCTAGTGTATTTGTGTTAAAGGAGAATTTGGCCACTATTCTTCAGGCCTTCTAGGTCTATGGGGGACTGGAGGTCCCTTTCCCATTGGGCCTGGTAGGAGAGGGATGCTGATGTCGGGTGTCCATTCAAGGATGCATAAATGGCCAAAATGGAGCCCCAGGGGCTTGCTGACATGCATGTTCAAAGAAATTATTTTGAAATGGGTAAGTGGACGTGCGGCGTAGGGCAACTTTCCAGTGTTTCAATTGAAGGAAGCAGTAGTGTTCCCTGACCGGTGCGTCATGTGTTTTCCGGATGGCCTCCCAGGATAGAAAGGAACGGGAGGAAAGAAAATTTTGAAGTTGTGTATAGCTGTGAGGGAGCCACCAGTAGAATGCCTGATGCTCCTCAAGGCCGGGGGGAAAAGAGGATTGTGCATGATAGGAAGTATGGTACAAATGAGGATATTAAATTACCAGAATATCGAACAGAATCCCATATCTGTAAGCCATGCAACAGCACAGGGCTCAGGGAGGGGGGCGGCACAATTTATGAGAGAGCCAGAGCAGAGCTTGTATTGAGGACGAGTCACAGTTGGGCAATTCTAGTAACCCCCAAAAAGGGACATTCGTAGCCGCGTGAAGCATAGTCACTGGGGAGATCTGCACCGCTGTATAGTACTTAAAGACATTGGAGACCCCCAGAGCCTATGGGTATACACAGATTGCTGGACCCAAAAGCAACATGGCTTTACTGAGGGCAGATCGTGCCAGACAAATCTGATTGAATTCTTTGACTATATTACCAGTGTTTTGGACTAGGGTGGTGCTGTGGACATAGCGTATCTTGATTTCAGCAAGGCATTTGATACAGTTCCACATAATGATCTGATACAAAAGTTGTACAAGCTGGGACTTAACCCTTGGGTGGTTCAGTGGATATGCAGTTGGCTAACGGATAGATCCCAGAGTGTGGTTGTAAATGGGGTTCACTCAGAACAGAGACCAGTCACTAGTGGGGTACCACAAGGCTCTGTACAATTTATCTTGTCCTGGGTTATGTCTCGGAACACCATGGGGTGATCACTGACCAGAGACAAGACTCACTTGGGGTAAATGTTGGTGTGAGACCCTAGATAGGCAATCGGTTGACGTATAGGTGACTTGGTGGGTTCCCAATTCAGGGTCGAACATGTTGAAAACATAGTCTAGTAATACACCTTGACATAGTTT
>BLSH010367861.1:1555430-1565933 GCA_018402905.1 Glandirana rugosa | reverse complement strand
GAGACTCCTGTCTATCGTCTTTAATCTCTAAAGTGTATGGCGACGAAACTCAACGTTGCAGAGCTTGATCTGCAACTCAAAGCAGCGGTATGTGAAATCTCTAATTTCTGCTATCTGTCCTCAGAGCAACAGCACAGACAGCAGTAGTAAAGTAATCTATCTCAGGATGCAGGATCAGGTCTTAAAATGGCTAAAATCTGTCCCTCACGCCGTCAGCTACCTTTCCCTATACTAACCCAAGGAGCATGTGACTGCAGCACTGTGACTCCAGCTTATAAAGAGGCTGGGTCACATGATGCACCGGCCAATCACAGCCATGCCATTAGTAGGCATGGCTGTGATGGCTTCTAAGGGCAAACCAGTGAAACGCTTGTTGATTGGCTGCCCTGCAGCTTCTCAACACGTGGAGTAAAATAGCAGAACCCCGGACCGAACCCGAACGATTTTTGAAATGTCCGGGTCCGGGTCCGTGCCACGGACACCCGAAAGTTCGGTACGGACCCGAACGTTACAGTCCGGGTTCGCTCAACACTATTTATAAGTTAAAATAATAAATTAATTACTTATTATTTCAAATGTTCTTCCCTATTTCCGAATTTCCAAAATTCTGGAAGTAAGAAAGAACATTTGAAATAATAATAGCTTATTATTATTTATAATAAGTTAAAATAATACATTAATAATTTATTATTTCAAATGATCTTCCTTATTTCCGAAATTCGGAAATAAGAAAAACATTTGAAACAATAATAAATACCTATTAAATTATAGGTATTGGAATTTTCTTGAAAATATGGCTATTAGTGATGAATTTCATATTTAAGTTCACTAACACCCAAACTTTCGAGGAAATTCCAATACCTATAATTTAATAGTTATTAGTTAGTTATTATTTCAAATGTTCTTAGTTATTTTCGAATTTTCGGATTTCCGAATTTCAGATTTTCGGCTGTTCCGATTGCCGAATTTCCAAATTACCGCAATTGCCGAATTACCTCGAATTTCCAAATTACCTCAATTCCCGAATTACTGCAAATTTCCGAATTTCCACAAATTTCCGAATTACAGCAAATTTCCGAATTTCGGATTTCCGAATTTTTTAATTTCCGAGTTTCCAAATTCCAAATTTTTTTAATTTCTGAATTCCGAATTTTTTTAATTTCCGAATTTCCGAAAAACTAAAAAAACTAATTTTTTAGCCATGTACAAGTCTACTTGCTACCCAACAATGATACATATCGCAGAGCAATCAGTAAGTTGCTATATGTTGCCACTGTGACAAGACCAGACATTGCCGCAGCAGTGGGCATACTATGCAGGGAAGTCTCAAATCCCTGTCAGCGTGACTGGAACGCAGTGAAGAGAGTGATGCAATACCTCAAAGGAACAATTCAGGTGAAGTTATGGTTACCAGCAACATCAGATCCAAAACTGGTCGGATATGTGGATGCTGATTGGGCCGGACTGTACAGACCACAAATCCACAAGTGGGTTCATCTGCCAGCATGGGAAAGGAACCAAAAATTGGTCTAGTCAAAAGCAAGCAACTGTCACTCTATCCTTAACTGAAGCAGAGTACATTGCAGTAGCATACGCATGTCAAGAAGCCATATGGATTCATCAACTTTTTATGGACATTGGGATAGACTTGTCAAAACCAATTCCCATTTTTGAAGACAACCAGGGATGTATAAAGCTTACACAATCAGAAATCCTAGAACCAAACACATCAACGTCAAGTATCACCTACTGAGGGACAATCAAGAGCAAGGTGTTATTGACATTCAATACTGCCCATCAGAGGAGATGTCTGCTGATGCACTCACCAAGCCTTTGTTTAACCACTTACCTACCGGGCCACTTTTTTACATTTGGTGATCACAAGCTAAAAACATTTTTTTTTGCTAGAGAATTACTTAGAACCCCCAAACATTATATATATATTTTTTTCAAACACCCTAGAGAATAAAATGGCGATCGTTGCAATACTTTTTGTCACACGGTATTTGCGCAGCGGTCTTTCAAGCGTGATTTTTTTGGAACAATTTTACTTTTTTGAGTTAAAAAATAAGACAACAGTAAAGTTAGCCCAATTTTTTTACATATTGTGAAAGAGGATGTTACGCCGAGTAAATAGATACTATACATGACACGGTTGAAAATTGCGCGCACTCGCGGAATGGCTACAAAGTCCTGTATTTAAAAAGTTCCATAGGATACGCTTTAAAATTTTTTAACAATTACCAGGTTTGAGTTACAGAGGAGGTCTTTTGCTAGAATTACTGCTCACACTCTGGCGATCGCGGCGATACCTCACATGTGTGGTTTGAACACCGTTTTTATATGTGGGCGCGACTTACGTATGCGTTTTCTTTGCTGTGCAAGCTCGCGGGGGCGGTGGCGATTTAAATCTTTTTTTTTTTTTAATTTTATTTATTTATATATTTTTAGCACTGTTCTGATCACTTTTATTGCTATCACAAGGAATGTAAACATCCCTTGTGATAGTAATATATGGTACTCTTTTTGGAGGGCCGGGGGGTCTAAAAGACCCCCCATCCCTCCTTTGCACTTCACAGTATTCAGATTGCCAAAAACGGCGATTCTGAATACTGTCACTTTTTTAAAATTGGCGCCATTAGCCGCCGTGTAAACCGGAAGTGACGTTGTGACGTCACTTCCGGAATTTGCCGAAGGAGACCCGATGGGAGCCGATTACGGCTTCTGTCAGGTCTCCTTCCAGCCGGCGGATGCGCCGGATCGTCGCTCCGGTCTCCCGGTGGGATGGGAGGCCGGATAAGAGCGGCGGAAGGCGGCGGGAGGGGGGGTGTCCCCTCCCGCCCCCTGGGGTAACGACCGAGAGGCTCCCAAGCCGGATCGGTCATTACCCCTGGATAGCCGACCGCCAGCTCTAAAAAATTATACCAGGATATAGCCTGCAGGTGCAGGCTATGTCCCGGGAGAGCCGATCAAACCCGACCGCCGCCTATTTACGGCATTTTTCTAACGCCCGTGTGTATGAGGCCTTAAAGGTAAATGAGAGATCTGGGGTCTTTTTGACCATAGATCCCTCAATAAAGAGGTCCTGTCATGCTTTTTTCTATTACAAGGGATGTTTACATTCCTTGTAAAAGGAAGAAAAGTGATAAAAACAACAAAAAATTAAAGGGACAGTATAAAAATAAAAAGTAAAATAAATAAGAAAAAAAATGCAAAGTGCCCCATCCCTCTGAGCTTGCGCGCAGAAGCAAACACATACGTCAGTTGCGCCCTCATTTGTAAACGGTGTTCAAACCACACATGGGAGGCATCGGCGCAATCGTTAGAGCTACAGCTTTAATTCTAGTGCAAGACCTCCTCTGTATCTCTAAATAGGTAACCTGTAAAAAATTGTGTCCCCTATGGAGATTCTTAAGTACCATAGTTTGTCAGCATTCCACAAGCATGCACAGTTTTAAAGCATGACGTTAGGTATCTATTTACTCTGCGTAACATCATCTTTCACATTATACAAAAAAATTGGGCTAACCTTTTGTTTTCTTTTAAATCATTAAAAATTTAAAAAATGTGTTTGAAAGACCACTGCACAAATACAGTATGTGACATAAAATATTGCAGCAATTGCCATTTTATTCTCTAAGGTCTCTGCTAAAAGATATATATAACGTTTGGGGGTTTTAAGTAATTTTCTAGCAAAAAATTACGATTTTTACTTGTAAACAACAAATGTCAGAAAAAGGCCTGGTCCTAAAGTAGTTAGCAGCTTGTAAACGTTTTATAAAATCTTTTAAATAAACAGTATCACGCTATAGTAGCTTTTTCTCCAATGTATGGCAATATGATTGAGTGGAGGAGTAGTACTGTGGATCCATGATAGGTGTGGGTCATGTATGAAGACTCATCAAAAAATCTAACAAACAGGTGATTTCTGACTTTCTTTTTAATTAAAGGGGTCATGGCTATTCAATAGAGCACATTGGGTGAAAATGAAATCAACGATGGTGATATAAAGGTTATTTTCATTGAAGGATTTAAAGGCTTTTTATTTAGAAGAACGCTTATTAACTTTATTTGAAACTCATCAATTTTTTTTCGGCACAATTGTTTCCTCATTTCCTGTGATTTCATATCCACTTTGCACTTTATGACTACTTAACACTGAACTTTTATCAATCACGATTATAACACTTTTGCTCTATTTTTAGTCACTGTTTAGAGTATTGATATGCGTTTAGCGCCCCCACGGTTCAATTTATATTGCATAGTGATATTTTACACTTTGGGGTAGCAGCTTTATTGTTGAGGTTTAATTCACTTAAGTGGCGCAAGGTTAATTTTAATCACATTGTTTAACCACTTCAGCCTCGTAAGGAAACTAAATTTGGGTCCTTTTTTCCCACAAATAGAGCTTTCTTTTGCTGGTATTTGATCACCTCTGCGTCATTTCTGATCGCCGCTATAATCAAAAGAAGAGCGACAAATTTCTTACTTTTTGCTAAAATAAAAATCCCAAAAATCGGTTTCGGCCGATTTATATTCTTCCTTATATTTTTGGTTAAAAAAATCGCAAACTGCGTTTATTGATTGATTTGCGCAAAAGTTGGCGTGTTTACAAATGATGAGAATTCATTTTTGGGGTTTATATATTTTTTTTATTTTTTACTAGTAATGGTGGCGATCTGCGATTTTTAGCGGTACTGCGATATTGCAGCGGACATGTCGGACCATTTTGACACTTTTTTGGAACCATTTGCATTTATACAGCGATCAGTGCTATAAAAATGCACTGATTACTGTGTAAATGTCATTGGCAGTGAAGGGGTTAACCTGCAGGGGGCACTCTAAGGGTTAACTGTGTTCCCTGAGAGTGTTCTAACTGTGTGTGGGCTTCCCTGGTTGGGGAAAGGGGATGATCATGGCTTCCATATACAGGAAGGCTGTGATCACCGCCCTTCATCCCTCTATGAGAACGGAGATCAGTGTTTACTTACACGGACCTCCGTTCTTTCACTGCGGGGGAACCATCGCGGGTAGCCGGCAGCGATCGAGTCCGCCCTACCCGCTCCCTGGCCCCCCGAACACAGTGAGCGCGAGCACGCTCACAATACTAGTTATCGCGGCCACCGTCAGGTGATGTCGTTTCGCGATAACGAGCCACCTTGCCGCCATCACGTAAACAATCACCTTGTAAAACAACCCATCCAGTTTAAAATAGAAATGAAACGCAAAACATTTTTGTATAGATATAAAAAACATTAAAAATACCTTTTTCCCAGGCTGAACGATGTGTTCATATGGTTAAAGACCAACAAGACAAACTTAAAGTTGCCGTGTTTACAAATGATGAGAATTCATTTTTGGGGTTTATATATTTTTTTTATTTTTTACTAGTAATGGTGGCGATCTGCGATTTTTAGCGGTACTGCGATATTGCAGCGGACATGTTGGACCATTTTGACACTTTTTTGGGACCATTGGCATTTATACAGCGATCGGTGCTATAAAAATGCACTGATTACTGTGTAAATGCCATTGGCAGTGAAGGGGTTAACCTGCAGGGGGCGCTCTAAGGGTTAACTGTGTTCCCTGGGAGTGTTCTAACTGTGTGTGCTTCCCTGGCTGGGGAAAGGGGATGATCACGGCTTCCATATAGAGGAAGGCTGTGATCACGCCCTTCCCCCTCTATGAGAACGGAGATCCGTGTTTACTTACACGGACCTCCGTTCTTTCACTGTGGGGGAGCCATCGCGGGTAGCCGGCGGCGATCGAGTCCGCCCTACCCGCTCCCTGGCCCTGGAACACAGTGAGTGCGAGCACGCTCACAATACTAGTTATCGCGGCCACCGTCAGGTGATGTCGTTTAGCAATAACGAGCCACCTGGCCGCCATCACGCTGCAGCGGGCGGTCGGCAAGTGGTGAAAGTGATTGTAAACAATCACCTTGTAAAACAACCCATCCAGTTAAAAATAGAAATGAAAGGCAAAACATTTTTGTATAGATATAAAAAACATTAAAAATACCTTTTCCCAGGCTGAACGATGTGTTCATATGGTTAAAGACCAACAAGACAAACTTAAAGATATGTGGTAAGGTTGGATGTATTATTCCTCAGAGATCTCTATCAATTAAATGCCATAACCATACAATACCCCAATAGTGTATGCATTACTGCAGCTATTTTCAACCAGTGTGCCCAGGTACCCTTGGATGCCTTGAGCTTTCTTCACGGGTATCTTGGCAAAATGTCTAAAAGTTTATCAAAACTTGTATACAAGCCAGCAGGTGGATGAAGCCTGCCTTTTAGTTACACAAAGCCACGGGTTTTCATTGTGTACCTTTACGACTTTCTAGACACTGGCATCCTAACAACCAATGACGTCATCAGTTAATAAGGAGGATGTCCGTTTCCTCCACAGCATCCTTGTTTGACCCTCCTCTGTCCCCCTCCCTCAGCACTGGGGTCATATTAGATGACTGATGGAGAGAAATTGAGGGAGAAGAGAAACATTGGAATACTAGTCAGTACCAGTATGCAAAAGTGTATTTGCTTTGGAAGAATAAATCACCTCTAATGTTGGGTGCCCTACGTCTGGATGTTGCAACATTGTGAAAAACTATTAGAATAGTATTTTACATTTTAGAATGGGGTGCTTTGAGACTGTCCATAATTGTAAAGGGTGCCTTGAGATTGTCTATAATTTTAAAGGGTGTCTTGACTGAAAAAAGGTTGAGAAACACTTCATTATTACATATTTCCCTCACAGATGCACCCACTACCTACTACTGCCCGTTAGGAATTGATTTTCCTTCCTTGCTTTTGTTCTCCCTACATCCATGATGTATAGAAAATCATGAGACATGTTTGTTACTTACTTGCTTTTCATATTTCTCAGATGGGTGTAGGACCATGTACAAATTCATTTCTTGGGTGGTGCTGTGGGTAGTACTCGCCTGCCATGTTGCGCCCATGTTGCCGCTGGTGCGGGGGGCGGGCGGGGTGCCAAGGCATCCCTCCATTGAATGGTTTCTGCTTACCTTACCTATCTGGAATTTTTGTATTGACTTAGTCATGTTTGTCTCCAAGATGTAATCTCAATTTTACTTATATGTGCTTGCTTACTTATGGACAGATTTTGTTATGTTCATTACCTATGCCTTTTTTGTACTCTTTGGTATGTTGTACCCCTTTTTCTCCCTCAATAAAAATTTCATTATAAAAAAAAATACCTTTTTTTCCCTTTTTTTTTATAAGTGATTACCTTCCCTCTGTTCTGAACTGCATAAGCGCTGGGGGAGGAGAAGCAGCAGCACACTGAGCTTCCCAGTGACAGGCTGTGCAGCGGGGCGTGTCAGGACAAGTCTGATCATTGGAGGAGAGCACCCTGAGTTCCCCAGAATAGCTAGAGAGCTGACCACTGTGTGCTCTCCTATTTAGTGTGGTCAGTTTTTAATAGGAAAGCAGAGGGACTGGCAGGAACACCAGAGATTTCACACACAGGAAGCAATATAAAGAGAACAGGATACTGTCATGTACCTGGCGGTTGAGTCTGGCTTATGCGGGGGCAACCTCTCTTGAGGCCCTAGTTCGAGAGCCCCTGGTAGTGCAGACAGGAAGCTCTGGAGCACAGGGGGGCACGAGGGCTGGACAAGTCTCTGGTGGCAGGTAGGTGTCCGCTGAAGCTTGTGCAGGCTGGAGGGTACTAGTACAGTCCGGGTCGGCAACTGGCGGGCGGTGCAGTACAGAGGGATCAGGCAAACGGATGGTCGGGTACAGGCTGGGTTGGCAAAGTGCAGGCGGCTGAAGTACAAGGGAGCAGGCAGAAGAGTAGTTGTAAACAATCCGAGGTCAGGGCAGGCAGATGTCAGCAAAGTCCAAAGTAGAGCTGGGGTCACGGGAACAGGAAGTCTCAACAAAGTAAACACAGGGGGTCACAGGTGCAGGAAACGCTGTAGAACGGACAGCATCCGCTGCAGGGTGCTGTCTGCTTAAATAGCCCGTTTTTTTTTTTTGATTAGTGGAATAGAACTTGGATGGTAATAGTGTGCATATGGAATTCCCACTTGATTGAACAAAATTGATAGGGACTTAACTATATATACTCCCAGTATATATACAACCTCTTCTCCTTGACCTCCAGCACATACAATTGCTTGCAGACTATCACTCCCAGGACCAGCTAGCACTGATGTGGAGACCTGCCACTGGCTCTGTCAGGCCCAAATCAAATGCCCATTGGCTATTCCTTGTCCTCCTGGAGACTTGCCCAGGCAGTGCTCTCCTGCTGTCCTCCTTGCTCCCAGTGCCTCCTGGCCAGGACACCACTGTGGTTTTGGGAAGGTCCCGTCTGCACTTGAGCCCAGGCCCAAGGTCATCCCCACCCACCCAGACTAGGGAGCTCCCTCAAAGGCTACGACAGCCTAACACTCCATCTCCAGCTTCCACCCAAACTATTGTCCCCAGCTGGCTGGCCCAGAGTATTTGAGGGGGCATGCCCCCTGCCAATCCAAGTTGGGGATTGGTCAGGGCCCTCAAAATACTCCAGGCAACTCCACCTTACTTGCCCTCCCATCTTTCTAGAAAGTTCCAGTACATTCTAGAAATAGGGGGGAGGTCGCAGTGATGCTGCCTGTGAGTCTTCCAGCTCTCCCTGGATCTCTGCCCAACCCAAGAAAAAACACCAAAACACCTATCTACAATTCTAGCACCAGAGGGTGCTACAATTATAAATGTAGTCTAATGTAAATATAAAAATAACGGGGGGGAGTATTTTTTTTAAATCTTTTATTGGGCCTGGAGCTCCACTTTAAGGTGGGCATTTGGGGGATGGCTTGACCACCTGTTTTAAGTGCCCCATCCCAACCGAAAGTGCAATGAGCCCTAAGGTGAACAGCCCGCTGAATTAAACTTCCATTGTTTTTCCCTCCACGATTTTCCCATAAAAGCAAGAACAAAGTGCTCTTCTAAACAAGCAATACAGAATTGCTTTTCAAAGCCATAAAGCTTAGAATTATTCCATTCATGATCTGCTCTGTTTACTCTGGCAAAAATAAACAGCAAGTAGTGAGAGAGAGGTGATCCAAGTTTTTACATGTGTTTTATATTCCAGAGGAAGTTGCTATATCCCTGAGAGAGGGCCGAATATGTTAATGGAGCAGAGGGTGAGGGTGTGGACAGGAAGAAACAACCATACTCGTTTATTGAGCTTACAATGTGAGGTTTTTACTTATTTACCCTTTTAATTGATCAATTAAAACATTTTTTATAAAGATTGCTTTAAGTTTCCCTGAGGAACACCTGTAAACGTGATTTAGAAAGCAAAAGGAAAATATGTAAAAGCATTATAAAAACCAAGTTTAATTTTAACAGATGTGTGCTTGCTTGTACGTAAATCCTGAACAAATTACTAATAAAAAAAAAAAAAAAAGAAAGCTTTAACCTGTAAGTTTCTCGTTTCCCCCGGTTGAATGTTAAGTCAGGTGCAAGCCAGCCTTGGACGAGAAATTTCTTTGGTGTTGTTGTCTGAATGAACCTGACTTAATAAAGTTGGAGAATTGATTATGCACGTGTAGCCCCTGTCATGTACCTGGGTGTCATTGAACCGGGATGTTCCTGGTCCCACAGCTGCGGCCTTACCTGTTGTGTGCCACGGGGGAGCTCACGCAATGTTCTCCCAGCTCGATGCACGGCCTTGGACTCCCTAGCCCCACCTGCTGCCAGCTGCGGTCAATGCACAATCAAGCAGCCCATAAATAGCAGCACTTCCTGTTACTCATAATAGAAAGAAAAAATATTGCGCTATCCCGAAATATAAAAAACATTAATGTGAATGAAAGCAGCTAACACAACAATACTCCCAAATTGCTCGTGCAAGCATAGAAAAACAATAAAGTGTAGCGCTAAACAATATGACGCATATATTGCAATGCTGTGATCACATATATTAGTGAGTCCATATATACATGTATAAAAATGATTAATTCAAAATTAGTGAAAATAAAGAAAGTTCATGTGTATATATATATATATATAGTATCCTTCACCCCCTTGGGGCACCCGACACTGTGGCAATCGCTCCTTATTCTGACTCCTAACTGTTGTAATGGCGACTTATCCCTTGTTGAGACCTCTATGCCTGGCCTGTATAAGCAGATATGATCACCGCAGACAGTTCTTATCAGATAGTAGTATAGACGAATATGTCCGGTCCGTATCTCCAGAGTTGTTCCCTATTCAGCGGTAATGTTGTCAATCCTCAGTCTTATTCCTCGCTAACGGTGTCACAGCCCACGGGGTTCCCCCACTTCCTATGATATATATATATATATATGTGTACTTGAAAGAAATAAAAGTGATTAAAACTTAATTAGTAAAAATATGTACATATATACCTGAGTGATTATATACACTAGTGTCGTAACGTTATATACGCAGTATAACAAATCGCGATGTGAAATAACAAAAAGATACGAACGTGCTCGTTAAACCCTCATAACAACACAAT
>BLSH010367861.1:1534552-1548632 GCA_018402905.1 Glandirana rugosa | reverse complement strand
ATGCGCTTATCCCTCTTATCTCTGGTAAGAGTACCTTTTACTTACCTGGTGGAAGTGCACAGTGCATGACGAGTGTATCACGTTTTTTCAGGAGCGATTGTCACAGTGTCAGGTGCCCCAAGGGGGTGAAGGATGCTATATATATATATATATATATATATACACATGAACTTTCTTTATTTTCACTAATTTTGAATTAATCACTTCCTGTTACTCGTTTGTTTGGACTTGCTTCCTGGGTGTTTTGAATGCTCTGTGATTCTGATTCCCGTGTATGAACTTCTGCCTGAATTCTTGACTACTCTCCAGCCTGCTGATTTGGTACTTCACCGCCAGCTCGTGTAAGACCTCTGCCCACCTGATCACTCTCTGGATTCCGATTTTGTACCGCTTTGCCCGATCTGTTGCCGACCTGACCTGCCCGACTAGGTTTTTGCCTGAATCCTCAGCGCACAAGCTCCACTTCGGACACTACCTACCACAGGTACCTTACATTACAAATGGGCTGTAATGACAGTGGACCCTGCTGAGATTGTTCAGGCGATTTTGCTTCAGGGACAATTGATTGGAGCTCATGAACAGCATCTGGAACTTTGTGCTATGCCTTGTTTGCCTGGTTCCCCTGCACCTGTCCGGACTCCAGCTCCCACTCTTGCTCCAATCCAGTCCACCTCTTCTGTGCCACCCAAATTCCCCTTACCTGAAAAATTTGATGGTGATATGGAGGACTGCAGAGGTTTTTTTAAATGTTTGCCATTTGCATTCCCGCAACAACCCTGGGACTTTTAGCAATTCTTCTGCCAAAGTGATTTTGTAATTTCCTTATTAAAGGGGAAAGCCCAGGCATGGGTCTCTCCTTACCTGGAACACAATGATCCTGTGCTGCAAGACGCTGATACATTTCTGGCTTCTATCCAGACTGTATTTGGCAAACCAGATAGAGCTTCTGCAGCTGAGTGCTCACTTTTGGACATACAGCAAGGTACCAGGACTGTGGCACAGTATGCTATTGAGTTCCGTACCCTGGCTGCTGAGACTAAATGGGATTCAGGGGCATTACGTGCAGCTTTCCAAAAAGGTCTTACCGATCACATTAAGGACGAATTGGTCTATAAAGATTCCCCAGAAGACCTTGAAAAATTCATTGAGCTGTGTGTCCGTCTGGATGTCTGGTATCATGAAAAGTGCCAGGAGAGACTTAGAACTCACAAGCCTCCCAGGCCAGTTTACCGTTTGGCCCCTAACTTCCAAGCACCACCTCAGCCTGAGCCCAAAACTTCAGTTGAGTCCAAGACACCTGTGGAACCCATGGAAGTCAGCCGTCTCAACCTAACAGAGTCAGAGAAACAAAGGAGGTGTGCATTGGGCCTATGCTTGTACTGTGGACTTAAAGGACATTTGTTATCTGTTTGCCCTTCCCGTCCAGTAAAAGGCAGGGTCTAACCCGTGTTGGAGGAGCTGGGTTAGACTTGACAAGTATTTCGTTCAAGACCAAGTTTACTGTACCTGCAACCTTCCATTTAGCCTCTAAACATGCCTCCTGTGAAGCTTTTGTGGATTCTGAGGCCACTTGCATATTCCTGGATTACAATTTTCCTAAAGAAAATAACATCCCATTTGTTCCCAAGTCTAGACCCCTGAGCATCAACACCCTGAATGGACAACCGTTGAGAGATGGCCTTGTAAAGTTTGAAACTACAACAATCACCCTACAGGTAGGCGCACTCCACAAAGAGGAAATCATACTGTCTCTCATTGATTCCCCACTATTGCCTGTTATCATTAGTTACCCATGGTTACAACAACACAACCCTTCTTTTGATTGTTTAAATGGAGAATTAACCTCTTGGGGGCCTTCCTGTTACCTGAACTGTTTGTCTCAACCCAAAAAACTTTCTGGTTGTCTGTTGGTTTCCATGGCCATCCCTCCTACCTTACCTCATGAATACCATGAATTTGCAGAAGTATTTTGCAAGCAAAAGGAGTTTTTACCTCCACATCGTTCCTTTGACTGTGCGATTTGTCTGATTCCTGGAGCACCTCTTTCCAAAGGAAGGGCATATCCCCTGTCATGGCCTGAACAAAGATCCATGGAAGAATACATTAAGGATAACTTGGAGAGAGGTTTTATCTGACCTTCTTCTTCTCCAGTAGGGGCAGGTTTTTTCTTTCTTGAAAAAAAAAATGGGGGTCTTCGACCATGCATAGATTATCGAGGGTGTAATCAGATCACTTTAAAAGACTCCTACCTTTTGCCTCTCATTGTAGAATTATTTGATGTGCTTAAGGGAGCCCTTATCTTCACTAAACTGGACCTCCGAGGGGCATATAATCTGATTCGAATTAGAGAGGGAGACGAGTCGAAGACTACATTCAACACCCACAATGGACATTTTGAGTATCTGGTTATGCCATTTGGACTCTGTAATGCCCCTGCTGTCTTCCAACGTTTCATGAATGACATTTATTATGATTTCAGCAACAGTTTTGTGATTATCTACTTGAACAACATCTTAATCTTTTCCAAGACTCATCTACAGTACGTCACACATGTAAAGCAGGTATTACAGAGACAGAGAGAAAACCACCTTTACGCTAAGATTGAGAAATGCAGTTTTCATCAAAACAGGATACATCATAAGTGCTGTCGGTTTCCACATGGACCCACACAAACTTTCTGCTGTCTTGCAATGGCCCCAACCGACCACTTTAAGAGGGCTCCAAAGCTTTCTAGGGTATGCAAATTACTACAGGCGCTTCATCAAAGGTTTTGGCCCCTTTTTGCTATGACTAGGAAAGGTGCAAATTGCAAAGTGTGGTCCAGCAATTAAAAGACAGTTTTAGCAAGGCTCCAGTTCTTCTGCATCCAAATCCCGATCACCAGTACATTGTTGAAGTTGATGCCTCTGTAGTAGGAGTAGGTGCCGTGTTGCCCCAGAGACAACCTAAGTCCGGTAGAATCCATCCAGTGCCGTTTTTCTCTAGAAAGTTTTCACCAACGGAGATGAATTATGATGTTGAGAATCGTGGCCATCAAATTGGCATTGTCTGAATGGCGACATCTTCTGGAAGGGGCTCCTAAGCCTTTTTCTATCCTGACTGACCATAAAAAAGCTGCTGTATCTTCAGACTGCTAAACGGTTAAATTCATGTCAAGCTCAATGGGCTCTGCTTTTCTTCCATTTTAAATTTATTCTTTCTTATGTCCCTGGGCATAAGAACAAGAAGGCTGATGCTCTTTCAAGACAATTCGCTACTTCTGAAGATCGACCTACTGAGCAGTATATAATCCCACCTTACAAAATTGTCACACAGATCTCTACGGCTCTTTCCCAACAGTTACAAAAAACCCAGAATCGTGCTCCTCAAGGCTTGAAGATACCACCAGGTCGCCTGTTCATAGCCCTTAGCCTCAGAAAAACTGTACTCCTCTGGGCACATGATGGTGTGTTATCCGTTCACCCTGATGTCACCATCACTCTTAAGACCTTGCAGCGTCATGTCTGGTGGCCTCACATGAAGAAAGAAGTTACCGACTATGTGGCTGCCTGCCCAACTAGTGCTGCAAATAAAGTACCTTGCACATTGCCTACTGGGCTGTTACAAACACTTCCTGCACCTCGCCAGCCTTGGACCCATTTGACTATGGACTTCATTACAGAGTTCCAAAAATCTGATGGCATGACTGCTATATGGATCATAGTGGATCGCTTTTCCAAAATGTCTTATTTTGTACCCCTCCCTGGATTACCTACAGCGGAAGCACTGTCTACCCTCGTCCTTTCCCTTATTGTGAAACATCATGGCATACCTTCCAATATCATCTCAGACAGTGGATCCTAGTTTGTTTCCCGATTCTGGGAGTGTTTTGTAAGAAACTAGGAGTAACGCTCTCACTCTCTACCTCACATCACCCACTAACAGATGGTCAAACCAAATGCATGAACCAGACCCTTGAAACCTATTTTCAACATTATGTCAACTCGTTACACTCCAATTGGTCTGAGTATTTGGCTTTGGCTGAATTCACCAACTCCTGTTAGTACAGTGCTCTTTATACCATGCCATTCTACGCAGCCCTAGGCTATCACCCTCAGACTTTTCCCTACTTCAACCTTCTTCTGGTGTACCAGAAGAAGATTAGCGGGTGAAAAATATTCTGCTACACTGGAAAAGGATTCTCCTATTGCTACGGAAGTCAGCAGGCAAATACAAAACACACGAAGATGTCATATACCTCCATATGTGGTGGGGGATAGAACTTTGGCTGTCTACCAAATATGTGGGACTGAAACAACCCTCTACCAAATTGGGTTCTTGATTCATCGGTCCTTATAGAATAATTGCTCGAGTCGGGCCAGTCTCCTATCGGTTGAAATTGCCCTCCTCTCTCCTAATACATCCCGTGTTTCACGTTGTTCTCATCAAAAAGGCAATTTTCAATCGTTACTCCAGAACTCAACAGCTGCCTCCTCCTGTTCTTGGTAATGGACATCATGAAGTCTCTAAGGAAGGGATATCCCGTCACAGACCATTCCTAGGTTCCAGCCAAAGATTTGCATGCCCCTGCTTTTATTCGAGACTTCTATGCCTCCTTTCCCGCTAAGCCCCGCTAGGCCCCCAGAGGGATTCCACTGGGGAGGGGGCCCTGACATGTACCTGGGTGTCATTGAACCAGGATGTTTCTGGTCCCACAGTTGCAGCCTTACCTGTTGTGCCACAGGGGAGCTCTAGAGTTATCGCAATATTCTCCCAGCCTAATGCACTGCCTTGGACTCCCTAGCCCCACCTGCTGCCAGCTGCGGACAATGTACAATCAAGCAGCCCATAAATAGCAGCACTTCCTGTTACTCAGTGCCCGTTTGTTTGGACTTGCTCCCTGGGTGTTTTGAATACTCTGTGATTCTGATTCCCGTGTATTGAACTTCTGCCTGAATTCTTGACACTTTACTCACCAGCCTGCTGATTTGGTACTCGTGTATGACCTCTGCCAGCTCGTGTATGACCTCTGCCTGCCTGACCACTCTCTAGATTCTGATTTTGTACGGCTTTGCCTGATCTGTTGCCAACCTGACCTGCCCGACTACATTTTCACATGAATTCTCAGCGCACAAGCTCCACTTCAAACACTATCTACCACAGGTACCTTACAGCCACCCTGTCGTCAGAGGTAGAGTATCTCACAAAAGTGAGTACACCCCCTCACATTTTTGTAAATATTTTATTCTATCTTTTTATGTGACAACACTGAAGAAATTACACTTTGCTACAATGTAAAGTAGGGAGTGCACAGCTTGTATAACAGTGTAAATTTGTTGTCCCCTCAAAATAACTCAACACACAGTGTTAGAAGATTGTGCGGAGGGTTTGTTTGCAGTTGATTGTTGTTTCCTCGCGCTCCCGGAGGAGGCAGGGCCGGGCAGCCCTATTTAAACAGTGTGCTTCCTGCATCAAGTGCTGTCTGTTCTACAGCGTTCCTGCACCTGTGACCCCCCGGTATCTGTTCTGAGTGACTTCCTGTTCCTGTGACCCCGGCTACCCTTTGGACTTTGCTGCTATCTGCCTGCCCCGACCTTGGATTGTTTACGACCAATCTTCTGCCTGCTCCTTTTTGTACTTCAGCCGCCAGCCCGTTACCAACCCAGCCTGCACCCGACTACCCGTCTGCCTGATCCCTCTGTACCTCGCTGCCAGCCAGTTGCCGACCCAGACCACACCACTACTCTTCAGCCTGCACGAGCATCTGTGGACCTGTACCAGTCACCAGGGACCTGTCCAGCCCTCGTGCCCCCCTGTGCTCTGGAGCCCCCTGTCTGCACTACCAGGGGTTCCGGAACCAGGACCGCAGGAGAGGTTTCCCCCGCATAAGCCAGACTCAACCACCAGGTACGTGACACACAGCCATTAATGTCTAAACCGCTGGCAACAAAAGTGAGTACACCCCTAATTAAAAATGTCCAAATTGGGCCCAAAGTGTCAATATTTTGTGTGGTCACCATTATTTTCCAGCTCTGTCTTAACCCTCTTGGGCATGGAGTTCACTAGAGCTTCACAGGTTGCCACTGGAGTTCTCTTCCACTCCTCTATGCTGACATCACGGAGCTGGTGGATGTTAGAGACCTTGCGCTCCTCCACCCTCCATTTGAAGATGCCCCATAGATGCTCAATAGGGTTGAGGTCTGGAGACATGCTTGGCCAGTCCATCACATTTACCATCAGCTTCTTTAGCAAGGCAGTGGTGGTCTTGGAGGTGTGTTTGGGGTTGTTCGCATGTTGGAATACTGCCCTGCGGCCCAGTCTCTGAAGGGAGGGGATCATGCTCTGCTTCAGTATGTCACAGTACATGTTGGCATTCATGGTTCCCTCAATGAATTGTAGCTCCCCAGTGGTGGTAGCACTCATGCAGCCCTAGACCATGACACTCCCACCACCCTGCTTGACTGTAGGCAAGTCTTTGTACTCCTTACCTGGTTGCCGCCCCACATGCTTGACACCATCTGAACCAAATACGTTTGTCTTGGTCTCATCAAACCACAGGACATGGTTCCATTAATCCATGTCTTAGTCTGCTTGTCATCAGCAAACTGTTTGTGGGCTTTCTTGTGCATCATCTTTAGAAGAGGCTTCCGTCTGGGATGACAGCCATGCAGACCATTTTTATGCAGTGTGCAGCGTATGTGGTCTGAACACTGACATGCCGACCACTGACCTCCCACCCCTTCAACCTCTGCAGCAATGCTGGCAGCACTCATACGTCTATTTCCCAAAGACAACCTCTGGATATGACGCTGAGCATGTGCACTCAACTTCTTTGGTCGACCATGGCGAGGCCTGTTCTGAGTGGAACCTGTCCTGTCAAACCTTTGTATGGTCTTGACCACCTTGCTGCAGCTCAGTTTCAGGGTTTTGGCAATCTTCTTATAGCCTAGGCCATCTTTATGTAGAGCAACAATTCTTTTTTTCAGATCCTCAGAGAGTTCTTTGCCATGAGGTGCCATGTTGAACTTCCAGTGACCAGTATAAGAGAGTGAGAGCGATAACACCAAATTTAACACACCTGCTCCCCATTCATACCCGAGACCTTGTAGCACTAACGAGTCACATGACACCAGATAGGGGAAATGGCTAATTAGGCTCAATTTGGACATTTTTACTTAGGGTTGTACTCACTTTTGTTGCCAGCGGTTTAGACATTAATGGCTGTGTGTTGAGTTATTTCGAAGGGACAGCAAATTTACACTGTTATACAAGCTGTACACTTACTACTTTACATTGTAGCAAAGTGTCATTTCTTCAGTGTTGTCACATGAAAAGATATAATAAAATGTTTACAGAAATGTGAGGGGTGTACTCACTTTGTGAGATACTGTATGTCTAGTAAATTTAGCTTTCCTGGGTAGTAGTTTGCATAGGCCGATTTGTAGTTTTTATCACTTGGTTTCTCTTGCTGTCGCCACTGGGTGTCACTGGCACTCAAAGCTATTGTCAAGGGGCAGTAAGAATCTTGAGCTATTGAGAATTTATGCCCATGAACCTCCACAAGGAGGTTCATGGGCCGTGGTGCATGCTGGGGAGGTGATAAATGTTTTGGGAGTGGCCTGATGAGCCCTCTTTTTCCCCAGGGCTGTAGCCTGGTGTGCAGTGGTTTGTGCTGAGTAGGCCAGATAGGGCTGCCACCTTTTCATCAAGCCAAACCCGGACACTTTAGCAGTGCACAGCAATTATTTTATTTTACAGTTTACACTATAGGATTGTAAAAGACCTGGGACACCTTTGGGTGCCCCAAGAAGAGTAGTACTGCAGTGCATGTTGTGTCCAGTGAGGAACAGTAGGTGTGGCCTGATTGTACTAATAATGGAAGAAGCTTAACCACTTCAGCCCCGGAAGGATTTACCCCCTTCCTGACCAGAGCATTTTTTGCGATATGGCACTGCGTTGCTTTAACTGACAATTGCACGATTAGGTAACGCTGTACCCAAACAAAATTGATGTCCTTTTTTCCCACAAATAAAGCTTTCTTTTGGTGGTTTTTATTTTTTGCGCTATAAACAAAGAGCGACAATTTTGGAAAAAAAAACAATATTTTTTACTTTGTGCTATAATACATATCCAAAAAAAAAATCTATAAAACAACATATTTATTCCCCAGTTTAGGCCAAAATGTATTGTACATATTTTTGGTAAATATTATATATAAATGATGAGAATTAATTTATGACGTTTTCATTATTTTTTTTTTTTACAGGTAATGGCAGCGATCTGCGATTTTTATTGGGACTGTGATAATGCGGTGGGCAGGTCGGAAACTTTTGACACTTTTTTTGGGACCATTGACATTTATACAGCGATCAGAGCCCCTGATTACAGTGTAAATGTCACTGGCAGGGAATGGGTTAACACTAAGGGAACGATCAAGGGGTTAAATGTGTTCCCTCACTGTGTTCTAACTGTGCGGGGGCTGGGCTTGCAGGGGCATGACAGATCTCACTGATCCCGATGACAGGGATCAATAGATCACTGTCGTGCCGCCTGACAGAATGGGAAACCGCCATGTTTACATCAGCGTTTCCCCGTTCTTCCTCTGCAGTAGGTGGACATCGAGTCCGCACGACCCGCAGCCACATTCACACCGCGTTCGGCAGTCACAAGTGCGCAGCCAAAACCAAACTGCGGCTGCGCGAATCACTGTCTTTCTACGTGAGGCAGTCGGCAAGTGGTTAAGGAGCATAGTTATATCAAACAAGGTTGGTCTGTCCCCGAGTACAGTCACCCCCAGGTCAGTCTGTACCTCAGTATAATCCCTCCTTGGTCATTCTGTCCCCAAGTACATCCCGCCCCCCAGATCCGTCTGTCCCCAGTATAATCCCCTCCAGGTCAGTCTGTACCCCAGTTAAAGCGTGCCCCCCCCCCATCAATATAATTAAAAGCACTGGCAGCCGACTGGTGGGGAGAGGGGGATAGGAGGACTGGTGCTGCAGGACTGCCACTGATGTGTCTGGGATTCTGGTGTACTGAAACCCGGACACAGGATCTAAAACCCGGACTCTCCGGGTGAATCCTGGACAGGTGGCAACCCTAAAGCCAGAGTCTGGTTGAGGCCTAGCCCAAGATTCCTCAAGCTGCCCTATCTGGTTAAGGAGGGTACAGCACATGCAGTAAGGTGGGAGATCCAGAGGATGACTAAAACAAACAAACTCCTGTGCTTGGGTTCAAGAGTTAAAAATATAAAATATGAAGAAAATAAATAAAAAGCAGCTAGCACAATATGTAGGCAAAACACATAAAATATAATAAATGCAGTGCTATCAGTTGAGAGATGGAAAAATTAATAAGCATATAATTCCACCTCAAAGGTGTAGAAACACGCAAACACATAAAATCAAAGTATTAAAGCGTTGTATACCCCGCTTTGTGATTTTTACCTACAGGTAAACCTATAATATCTGTAGGTAAAATGAATATCTTCTAAATGTACACCATTTAGGAGATATTCCCCCTGCATGCAGCTGTTGATGTCACTGGTGCATGCTCTCTGAAGGTCCGCCGTATAGTGATGGAACTTGAGAGCTTCTTGCCGAAACCGAGGGCTCCTGCGCGCATGCCAGGGAGTGACATCATCGTGGCCCCGACCACTCACAGGAGCCTGTGAACCCGGAAGAAACGATGAGGGAACATGTCAGTCACTGTGGGGGCTTCGTTCTAAGGAAAGTATTTCATAAAGTGCTAGTATGTGATGCATACTAGCACATTGTGCCATTGTCTTACAGTTTTTTTTTTGGGGGGGGGGAGGGGTTTCCAGCAGTATACTACCGCTTTAACATAAGTCCATGTGAATGTTTATAGATCCATAGGCACTGGTGCTTAAAGGTGAGACACAGATTAACCCCTTTGCGGTAAAACCAATCTAAATGTTTAAGCACAATTTTGCAACTTTGACATGTGTTAGCAAAACCACACATAACTTCACAACTACTTTGCGCATCCTGGTAGATTATGCCACACTTTTATTTTCAGGATATATTGGGCTTGCATTTGGTAGTACAGTAAAACCTTGGATTGCGAGCATAATTCATTCGGAAACATGTTTGTAATCCAGAGCACTCGTATATCAAAGCAAATTTCCCAATACGATATAATGGAATCTCGGATGATTCATTCCACAACCTGCCTAGAGCCACCTTTTTTATTCCTACTAATTAACCAGTTCAGATCCGCGCTATAGCCAAAAGATGGCTACAGAGCGGCTCTGAAATGCCCGGAGGACGTCTATGGACGTCCTCCTCTGTGCACGCTCCCCGCGCGCACTTGCAGCCTGCGGCGGCGCACTCTCGCGGCTGTCACCCGCTGTGTGGGCGTGCCCATGGGTCGGACGGACTCGATGTCCGCCCGAGACCCGCCAATCACCATTAGCAGCTGCAGAACGGGGAACCGCCGATGTAAACACGGCGGTTCTCCGTTCTGTGAACGGGACATGACAGATCTACTGATCCCTGTCACTGGGATCAGTTAGATCTGTTATGTCCCGACCAGCCCAGCCCCCACACAGTTAGAACACAACCAGGGAACACAGTTAACCCCTTCACTGCCAATGACATTTATACATTAATCAGTGGACATTTAAATTTCTGATCGCTGTATAAATGTCATTGGTCCCAAAAATGTGTCAAAAATGTCCGACATGTCCGCTGCAATATCGCAGTCCCGATAAAAAACGCAGATCGCTGCCATTACTAGGAAAAAAAAATAGTAAAAACAGCATAAATCAATTCCCACAGTTTGTAGACGCGATTACTTTTGTGCAAACCAGTCAAAATATGCCGATTGCGATTTTTTTTTACCAAAAATATGTAGAAGAATACATATTGGCCAAAACTGATGAATAATTTTTTTTTTTTTTTGGATATTTATTATAGCAAAAAAGTAAAAAATATTGTTCTTTTTTCAAAATCGTCGCTCTTTGTTTGTCTATAGCGCAAAAAATAAAAACCGCAGAGGTGATCAAATACCACCAAAAGAAAGCTCTATTTGTGGGAAAAAAATGATAAAAATTTTGTTTGGGTACAACGTCGCACGACCGTGCAATTGTCATTAAAAATGTGACAGCGCTGAAAGATTAAAATTGGTATGGGCAGGAGGGGGGTTTAATTGACTAGTAAGGAAGTGGTTAATAAAAGCTCAATACCTCAGCCTCATTTTTTCATCCATTTATGAGACCGCTTAATCACATTTTTACTAAACTGAAAGCTCCAAAGACCTGGAAATAAGACACAAAGATGTAATTTAAAGATTTTCGGCTAAACTAGATATCCCAATAGGCATCTTATGAACAAAGGGTTAAACACCAAAATATTTTTAAAAAAGACAACACGATCTTCTGAAGAAGCGTTCGAGAAAACGCGAAACATGTAAAGAGTGGAAATCATTGACTTGAGGCTTGAGTGAATCTGAAAACTGTGAAGACCTCCCTGTGGATGTTCGTTACTGGCTGTTTTTTAATACAGTTTACTACAGGCTCTGTTCAAGTTGTCCTAGGGTAAGTGTACCCAACTATTTCTTTAGCGGTGGAGGCACTTAAGCGGTGAATATAATTCATAAAATATTGCAGTTTACTACGGGCTCTGTACAAGTTGTCCTGGGGCAAGCGTACCCAACTAGCCCTTTGGTGGTGGAGGCACTTTAATGGTGTATATAAGTCACAATTAATGGACACTATGATGTGATGTTCACCTACACGCTGGATATGGACTAGATATTTATTTCACTATTATTTTGCAATATTTGGTATTTACATGTTGGATATGTTGGTTATAGATGATTCGTGAGCATTTGATCAATCCAATAATTATTTTATCTATTCATTATTGGTTTTAAAATTTGTGTAGCACATATGTATATTTATTCATCCATTTATTTATGTATTTCTCTGAACACAAAAGCACTTTAGAACACATATCTTAGTGCAGCATTTTTTCGACATTGTTTACAACTAGTTGAGTTGTTGTGCCAGCTGCTTATATTACAGGGAGCGCAGCATAATACATATTCTATACTATATTTATTCATAAGTCTCTCAGTTTGTAGTCCATATAAAAACATTATAGCAATGTGATAGGTTGTGTAACCATAAAACATCCATCCACAAATGGCAGCCTCCACAAGGGGATTAGAAGTGTCGGGCCCCCATAGTGATAGGTGATTTTTGCTAGGAGAGGCAAATTTAGTCAGGCCTGACACAGTGCAGGCCTGAATGTTTTGATCTGGGCAGGGGAGTGGCCCAGGGAGAGTTGGTGATTGCAGGAAGGAACACCCCTTGGATACTCCTCCCCTTTGTTTCTAGAAGGCTCTGGGAAAGGGGATAGAAGAGGAGGTGTCACTTTCTGAAGTATGTTAAGGAGCCCTGACCAATCCCCAACTTTGATTGGCAGGGGGCAGGCCTCCTTACATACTGTGATCTGCCCAGCTGAGGGAGGAGAGTGTCGGGTGGAAGAGTGGAGATGTAGCTGAGGTTGTGGAGGCCTCACCTGGGAGCCCCCAGTCTGGGGGGGGGGGGACCTTGAGGCCTAGTGGCTCGGGTGAAGCCAGGTGCATATTTGGATCCTGGAGCAGCACAAGGGAGCAGGAGAACAATAGAAAGGCTACTGAGAGACACCAGTGTCGGTGAGTGACAGACTCTGGTAACCGGACAGAAGGGCTGGAGCAGGCTGGGAGGGGACAGTGGACGGTCTGTGGAAGTTGGAGGAGCCAGTCAAGGGAAGGAATGTTACTGGACAGTGAGGTAGACCGGAGTGGCCTGGAAGAGGATGGGCTGGGAGCAGTAGTCCATCGGGACCTGGCTAGCACAGTTGTACTTAGCTACACCCTGAGGGCCCGTAGCCTTACAATCTGAGGGCCCGTGGCCCTTGCCTGTGACAGGCAGTCCTAAGGTCCTGCTGACACAGTGCAGGCCTCACCATGTGCTAGCTAGGGTGGAGGAAGAGGAAATGGAGGCCTGATAAATTTCCTTTCAGGCCTAACAGTGAAGAAGCAAGCGTTGTGCAGGAGAGAAGGAAAAGTAGTGTAAAGGTTCAGCAAGTGTCAGTGCTGGAGGAAGAAGGAGAATGTATACGGAGTGGTTGTACAGTTTGGTCTCATGATCTTTAATTCTTTGGGTATGCCACAGTCATCCCTTTCCCTATCCAAGTTTATTCCCTCAACAAAACAAAGTACCGGCCTGTTCCATGACTCCGAATGCATGAAAAATGATGTGATTGAGGGCAGAGAGACAGGTAAATCACATCTACCAGCCACCCCTCAGGGGGCCAATGGCTACAGAAGCAAAATCCAGCAGGAGCTACAGAGTATAAAAGAGAAGAGAGGCTCCTCTAAGTGCAGTAACATTTAGCAACTCACATGGTTGATGTTTAAAAGAGGCACATCTAAGTATGCAGACATCCGAGGAAAAGCTGTCCACATGGACCATCCTCCGCACCGCTGTCAGTCTGCAATCGTGACCGGGAAGACTACCCTGCAGTAGAGCGCTCTGAAAGCAAGGCTTGAAGCGTTCGTGGAGCGCAGCATGGAAGGGATGACGCCAGGACAGTTTATGTGGACAGCTTTACCCTGGATGCCTGCATACCTAGATGTGCCTCTTTTAATCATCAATAGTGTTGAGCGAACCCGGACTGTAACGTTCGGGTCCGTACCGAACTTTTGGGTGTCCGTGGCACGGACCCCGGACCCGGACATTTCAAAAATCGTTCGGGTTCGGTCCGGGCCCCAGGCACGGTGCCTGTGGGTTTTCAAGCCATGCCTGGGCTTGCAATGTCAGGCCCAAGCGAGTTGTGATAACTACTAATTTTCTCCGTGTAGATCCATACGTCCGTAGGTCCCATTTCGACAGGTGTATTTGACAGGACCGCAGTAGGGAAGGTACGACGCGAGGTGCTTGCGAAGTTCGGAACGAAAGTCTCGCGAGATGACGTCCCATCAGAAGGGCCAGTGCTAACGTCTGACTGTCGCCACGCCTCCTACCAGGTACACCTGTCGAAAAGGAGCCTACAGACGTATGAATCTACACGGAGAAAATTTGTAGTTGGTACAC
>BLSH010367861.1:1509085-1532897 GCA_018402905.1 Glandirana rugosa | reverse complement strand
CCCCCTTCCCATTTTTTTATTTGATTTTAATTTATTTTCCCTATCCCCATTTATTTGTAGGGCACTTGCCCTAGTTTGAAGATGATTTTAGAACAGTTATATGGCTTCTACCGTTAATTAATACTTTTCAGGCACAGTTTGAAGATGAACCACATTCATCTCCATTTTTGCATTTTTTATGTTTTTATTTTTTTAAAAATATTTAAAGTTATTTCCCTGTCCCCATTTTTTTGTAGGGCACTTGCCCTACCCTTACCCCCATTTTACTTCCTTTTGCAGCCCTCTGGGGCTTTCCAGGACTTTCCTACAGCCATTTTTGTGCCTAAAAGTTCGGGTCCCCATTGATTTCAATGGGGTTCGTTGTCCGTGCGAGCGTTCGGGTTCCGTCCGGACCCGGACCCGGACTTTGTCCCGAAGTTCGGACGGACCAGCAGAACCCGAACGTCCAGGTGTTCGCTCAACTCTAATCATCAACCATGTGAGTTGCTAAATGTTGTACCTTCATTAAATGTAACCATATTACTGCACTTAGAGGCGCCTCTCTTCTCTTTTATACTCAGTTGTGAGATGATGCTACTCGTATATCAAGACATTGCTTGTGTATCAAGTCAAAATGTATTTAAAAATCTTGCTTGTCTTGCAAAACGCTCTCAAACCAAATTACTCTCAAACCAAGGTTTTACTGTAAATGGCAATGCAAATCTCCTGATTTTTTTTCATTATCAAAGGGAAACTGGCCCAAAATAATAAAAATATATATATATTTTTTATTTAATTGAACTTTATGTTTCTTGCTACCACCATAACCTTCCACCAAAGAACAACCTAAAATAAATTCTCTTACTCCTGATGATCGCAGCGATACCACATGTGTATATTAGTTGTTTGTACCCGTAGTACTGTCCAAATCAATAGTAAACATGTTGATTTTGTTATCCTACCTAAAACACACTGACACTGACACCAACTGACACTGATACTAATTTAAAAAAAAATCCTGTCCAAAAAAATACTGACCCTGACCTTAACCCAAACACTAACCCTGGCACTGACCTAGATCTAGGTATTTTTTTGTATTTATTTTAATTTTTTGTTACCATTATTATTTATTTATTTATTTTTACACACACTTTTACCATGTATCTCTCTCTTCTATTCACAGAGATAGAAAACATGGGGACGGGCTTCACAGTGACTGATCACTGTGATAGCCAATCAAAGGCTATCACAGTGATCAGGTGACCCGGAATCGAGAGTTCGGGGCCTGGAGCTCTCTGTGAGACCCCGGTCTCTGTATTGGGAGATATGCAAATATGCGGCCCCACAGAAAATAGCCCAGTCCAGTGGGACCTCATATTTGTGTACGCACAGCGTGAAGGGGTCAAGAAAGTCCTCCAACGTCATCGCCACCCCAATAATGCAGCCTCTTACCGTAAGGATTTAATCACCCCAAAGAATAATCAAAAGTGCAGTTTTAAATCTCCAGATAACAGTCATCGATTGGATCCCTGTGTATACACTGCTGCTTCCGGATCCAAAAATAGGAAAGCCAAATCTCTCTCAAAACAACATGCATTAAAAAGAGAACAGGGCCATCTCGTAGTGTAGTAAAAACCACAAAGAGGTAATTTATTGAAAGTATTGCGCTTAAAAACATCAGTAAAAAAGCTAGTATATACAATAGAGGTTTCAAACCATCAAGATGGCCACGGTCCGTGTGCAATGATGTCACACGCAGTGACTCCACCCATCAGAGGAAGGAAGTCCTGCTAGAGGGAAATCAGTGTCTGCCCTCCTAAGACCCTGGCACTCTCTTGAATTGAGGAGAAGCTGGTGGAGTCTGGAGCACTGTTGCTGGAGGAGACCTGCACCCTAATCCTCTCTCTCCCTGTGAGCTGGGGAAAATAAACCTTTAAAAAGACTAAAGTGACATGCACCCATCATTTTCATGACTATCTCCCCTTTGGCCATGGATCCACCCTGGGGTAATGTAAGCCCACCTCAGCACTTGAGGTCTTTCTCCTTTTCCAAGTCGGGGAAGTGGCCACTCCTGAGCTGTCTCCATTGACATGCAGAGCTCTGCTCGACCCTGCCCCCTGCTCCCTCCTCACTGACTGTGATTGAAAAAAGCAGGAGCCAATGACTGGATTGAGATCAGGCTCAGGTAAGTATAACGTGGGGGGGGGGGGGGGAGCTGCATTCCAATTTAATTCTAATTCATGCCAATTGTACTACTTTCAGTATTTTCTAAGTTGCTGTCCTGGACCAAATACGCAGATCAGTCAAAGAAAAGTCAGAGGTACTCAATCTACACACGCAGTCCTCAAAGTACTGAAGCCAGCAGACCGGCATGATTGCCAGGCAACTAGCATTTTGAGAAGGGGCCAGCAATGGCAGCCTCCATACTTCTTACATGATTAGTTACCTTTAAGTGCCATCTTCTTTGAAATGAAAGGTGCAATTTTGTTCTTCAGAAGAAAAATGCACAGCTTTGAATCCACTGTTGTTATATTATGGGTAGAATTGAAAATGTCTACTCGTTCATATCTAAATGTGACTGAATTTTATTTGGATGATCAAGCATTTTTCCATAAGTTTTTATGAATTGAACATTTACAGCATAATTCTCTAAAATACTGACGATGTAATCAGCAACTTGAAATCATTAAGCAATCAGCGCCTTTAAACATGAATGCCGTTTGCAACTTCACCAATCACATCATTTAAAACAAGCATACAATCAGCATTTTAAAGTCATTACCCAATCAGAGGAGTGGTTGCAGGGAGCCTTTTTTTTTGGCTACTGCTGCTGTGACACTTCTGAAGAGATACTTAATGGAAGAGTTAAAGCTGAATTCCAATAGTTCAGCCACGTTGTAAAATGGACAGGTATGCTATGAGTTAAATCCAAGGAGGTGCATGATCTCTGTTATTTATATGTGACAGGTTTATGGCTCTGACAGAGCATACACTGACACTTGGGAATGTGAGAGAGGAGTGGGAGGCACACAGAGCAGCTATGCCCGTCCCTCCCCTCTGCTGCCCATTCAGAGAAGCCTTTGTATTTTGTGAATGAGTTCACATAATGCAAAGGCATCTGTGATTGGGCAGGAGGAGCGGAGGGGCAGGCATAGCAGCTGCTCAAACTCTAATGTTAAGATACTTAGATCTGAAGCATCAGCGTCAAGCTCCCAGAAATACACCAATAGTGGTCTTTTGGGAGTGCAATAAAACAGTTAGATGTACTGTAAATAATAGAGACAAGCCAAGGAGATGTCATGCAGCTCTTTAGACTTAACTCATAGTGTTTCTTTACATTTTACAAAGGAGCTGAATTCCTGGAATTCAGCTTTAAAGAGAGAGGTCCTCACAAATAAAGATGTTTGGTGTTGTGATTTGGACTTTGCTAATGCTAAAATAAAAAACTGTTTCAACTATTATTGTTAGGTGCTGTCAAGTTGATTTGGACTAATTTTTCTGTTTGGGTCTTAAGTCTTCAAAACATCAAGCTTACAATGTTTGTGGGTGGATGCTTTCACATCCATAGAGAGTTTAGCTGGTCATACACTAATAGAATTTTATTAGAGGAGCAACACCCAGAATATACAATCCTAGAGGTGGTCTGGTGAAGAGGATGTGTGTAAGCCCATAAATATTAATTTAAAATTTTAAAAGTCCATATGCAAAGTCCATAGGCAAAGTCCATAAGCAGTAATCTTCATATATAATAGTCCATATCAGACTGGTGAAAATAGGGCAAAAATTGGAAAAGGTCAGGAAAGGAGAATCAAACTGAAACGTAAGACACCAGAAGCTGCCATCCACGGTGAGCAAACCCCAACTCACAGAACCTGGAAGAAACAGAAGAGAGGAGGCGCTTCTAAGTGCAATATGCCAGTACACTTTATTAGAAAAAAGGTTAAAAACACTCACAAGATAACTGTGAAAATAACACATCCAGCATCCAATACGAGGGGGAACCGAACGCTCATCCCATCCGACCGGGTGGTCCTCCGGGAACGATGGTCATCCAAAATGATCGTTCATCCTGCACGCTGTATGATGGAAGAAGCCGGCTCGCGGCGTGTAGGTCAGAAGGAGGCTGGGAGCGCAAACACTCGGCACAGGCGGGATGGCGTCACAGTGGTGCGACACGTTTCCTTGGCTGGCAGGCTCCAATGACGTGGAAGGGTGCGCCACTTCGTCAGGCAGTCGCTTGGTAGTGATCACCTTATTGATTGAGACGCCAAGACATTGCTGCTATGAATTTCTGTTTGTACAGCTTCAAAGTAAGCTTAACATTATTCTAGACTAAAGCCGTTTTGAACCAGGGTGTCCAGGCACCCTGGGGTGCCTTAGGTTTCTTCAGGGTTGCCTTGGCAAAATGCCTAAAAATTGCCCAAAAATGTATACAAGCCAGCAGGTTGATCAAGCCTGCCTTTTAGTTACACAAAGGCACAGATATTTATTGTTCATCATTAGAACCTTCCAGTCACCAGTTTCCTAAAAACCAGTGATGTCATCAGTGTTGATAAAAAGGGTGTTGATCCCCTGCACAGCATCCTTGTTTGACCCTCCTCTGCCCCTCTCCGTCAACATTGAGGTCATATTAGCGGAGTGATGGTGAGAAGTTGAGGGAAAGGAGAAACAATGGAATACTAGTCAGCACCAGTGTGGAAAAGTGTATTTGCTTTGGAAGAATAAATCATCTCTAACATTGGGTGTCCTACGTGTGTGGATGCTGCAGCATTATGTAAAACTGTTAGAATTGTTTTTTACAATTTAGAATGGGGTACCTTCAGACTGTCCATAATTTTAAAGGGCGCCTTGACTGAGAAAAGTTTGAGAAACACTGCTATAATGTATGCATATCCTTTGACCCTGTCTGCATTGTCGTTTTGACCCTGTCTGCATTGTTAATCCTGTTCTGTACCTGTCTAATATAGTTCAAATTAAAGCTACCCTCTGTCTAATCATTTGACTGATTGCTCATACCTGTTAAGCCACTGTGTCCCATCTTTCTGGCTTGTCTCATTGCTGAGATAGCATGTTTGACAGCAGCCACCTCTCCCTCCCAGTACTTTGGGACCACACATCTAGCAAGGAGATGAATATGTGTTTAATTATGATTGACAAAGTTTGTGTCAGGAGCCAGGCACTTCCCTGAAAGAAGCACCATAGCTATACAGGGCAGGAAGTGTGTAATTTGCCCTGTTCCCTTCTCCATCTTTTTATTGGTCATGTGGATGCAGGGACTGCCTGCATCCTAGCAACTAAGGATGTTAAGCAGCAAGAGCCATCTACATCCTAGCAACTGAGAATGTTAGAAGGCAGAGGCCACCTGTACCCTAGGATCCAAGAACACTAGGAGGCAGAATTGTCTTTGTCTTAGCAACCAAGGACTCTAGGCAGCAGGAGCCAACTGCGTCTTATCAACCAAAGATGCTAGGCAGCAGGTGCTGCCTGTGTCCTAGCAATCAAAGACAATAATCATTAGGGGTCACCTGCTTCCTAGCAGGCGAGGATGCTAGGTGGCAGGGGGTGCCTATATCCTATCAACCAAGGACGCTATGTGGCAAAGGCCACCTGCATTCTAGCTACAAATAAAAAGACAGAGGAGGTACAACAGGGGAACTGAGTAGAAGCCCTCTAGCCTATAGGCCCCCTTCACCAGACATGTTCACAAAATGCAGGGCAATGGCAGCTGAGCTCTGCCTGAACTCAACCTTAGTAACACTCACAAATTGGACTTCTGACAGGGGAGGAGCAAATAAGCTGGAAAGCAAGGACTAAAGAAGGTGTTTTGTTCACATTTTAATACTGCTTCATTGGAGAAGCTATAGCAGGCATTTGGACATTAACCACTTCCACACCGCCTACCGTATATTCACAGCGGCAGTGTGGACGTGTACCGCGAATCGCTGTAAAAAATCGTCACTCTGCGGGTGGCCGATAGGGGGTGCGCACCCGCCGTACTCCTGAGGAGTGTGCCCGTGGCTCGGGCGGACCCGATGTCCACCGGCGACCCACGATGAGGGGCCACAGCCAAAGAACGGGGAACTGCCGATGTAAACACGGCGGTTCTACGCTCTGTTAGTGGGGGGCATAGGAGATCTACTGAACCCTGTCACTGGGATCAGTTAGATCTCTTATGCCCATGGTAGCCCAGTCCCCCCACAGTTAGAACACACCCAGGGAACACGCTTAACCCCTAGATCTCCCCCTGTAGGTTAACCCCCTTCACTGCCAATGGCATTTATACAGTAATCAGTGGACATTTAAATTTCTGATCGCTTTATAAATGTCATTGGTCCCAAAAAAGTGTCAAAATGGTCCGACATGTCTGCTGCAATATTGCAGTACCGCTAAAAATCGCAGATCGCCGCCATTACTAGTAAAAAATTAAAAAGAAATAAAAACCCCAGAAATTAATTATCATCCGTAAACGGGCCACTTTTGCGCAATAAACGCCGATTGCAATTTTTTTTTTACCAAAAATATGAGGAAGAATATAAATCGGCCAAAACCGATGAAAAAAAAAATGTTTTTTTATTTATTTTTTTTGGGTTTGTATTTTAGCAAAAAGTAAGAAATTTGTTTTTTTTTTTCGCAAAATTGTCGCTCTTCTTTTGTTTATAGCGGTGATCAGAAATGACGCAGAGGTGATCAAATACCACCAAAAGAAAGCTCTATTTGTGGGAAAAAAGGACGCAAATTTAGTTTGGGTGCAACATCACACGACCGTGCAATTGTCAGTTAAAGCAACGCAGTGCCGAATCACAAAAAGTGCTCTGGTCCTTACCTGGGAAATCCTTCCGGGGCTGAAGTGGTTAATGTATAGACCTGTATTTTAATTTTTTAATGGTCCGAGAGCAATTCTTTAACCACTTGCCCTCCTGAAGATTTACCCCCCTTTATGACCTGGCCATTTTTTGCAATTTAACTAACAATTGCATGGTCGTGCAATGCTGTAGCAAAACAAAATGTATGTCCCTTTTCCTCACAAATAGGGCTTTCTTTTGGCGGCATTTGATCACCTCTGCTTTTTTTATTTTTTGCGCTATAATCAAAGAAGACAATTTTGAAAAAAAAACAATATTTTTTACTTTCTGCTATGAAAAAATATGCACTGTCACTGTACTAATGACACTGGATGGGAAGGGGTTAAGCATCAGGGGCGATAAAAGGGTTAACTGTGTACCTAGCCAGTGTTTTCAGTGTGGGAGGTGCTTTTACTAGGGGAAGGTATTGATCCATGTGCCTGCTTTGCAGGAACACAGGATCAATGCCTTCCCTATTGACAAAACAGCCATTCTGGCTCTCTACCTAATGATTGGCAGTGCCGGCAGACATCGAGTCACTGGTACCCTCAGATCAGTTGTAATTAGACACAGCGGGAGCGTGTCGTCAGCGGCATGCATGCATGCGTGCCCCAGAAGTGTCGGATCACGTACTAGGTACAGTATATGTACTGTGGGCAGTCCGCAAGTGGTAAAAGTGTATGTTGCCCTAAACATTTTTTTTTCTACGAGTGTTGTTCACATATGTGCACAAAATATATTTGCATATGTGAACATAAATAATAGTGTCTCTCATTTTCATGTACGATTTCTATCTGAAGTACTTGGTTGATCCTGTCAGTCCTCTTTCTTCATTGTTCTGTTCTAAACTAACAACACAGAGGTGCTTGTGTGGCAGCACCTGACATGGATGCCTAGTCCGGGAGCTCCGTCCTGCTCTGGCTGTTTGCGGCCCTTTAGAATGGCAGGCACACAGGCTACTGACCCTGCTTCACCCTCCACAGGCAGCGGAATCTTCACTGACCCCCCCATGTCCATTTGAAGCAAACAAGCCGCAGGCCTCCAATCCCAAGTTGGCGGCAGCAACACCACTGCTAACACCAGCCCGTCTCTCCCTTGTGCAAACGGCTTTCCCACCTCCCTCACATGCACGCACAGTATCCCCACCCTCTACAGAATCCCTCATCGACCACACATTGGAGGCGCTTGTCTTTTCTCCCATGGAGGCTGGCCCTCTACAGACACATCTGCCACTACAGCCCAAGGACTTGGGCCTAGCACATCCGGAGGCTATGGCAGACCGTTTTTCTTTTTGCTGACTTATTGGGACCTTGGGCTTCACGATACTGCCAACAAGATAACCAGTGACATTAAAGCGGACCTCCAGGCCTCAGGGTCCCACATAGAGGTTATCAAAAACAAGCTGGATTCTACAAATATCCAGAACAAACCAAAATACAGTTCGAATCCAAGATCTGCAAAACCAACTACAGACAGCATTGACAAAAATAGACGACCTAGAAAATAGGAACATAAGTTACAATTTTAGGCTTCGGAGGCTCCCGAAATACTTTAAAGATGTTCTTGAAACGATTCGCTCCTTTATTAAGGAACTGATCCCTGATATCCCACAACACAGACTGGAGTTAGACCGGGCCCATAAGGCTCTTAAACCCCCACCCTCCGATGGGCTCCTGTGAGACATTGTGGCAAAACCACATTTTCATCCAGAGGTGATGCACAAATCTTGCTCAGTATCCAAACTTTCATACCCGGGCCATGAGATTCAGGTCTTTTCAGATCCGTCACCTTCCATGATACAGAAACGTAGAGCCCTCAAGCCACTGCTCATGATTTTAACAGAAAAAGAAATAAAGTATTAGTGGCTATTTCCGTTCCAGCTGAAGTTCCTCCACAAAGGGAAAGCCAATACATTTGCCTTGTTTTCGGACGGAGAAAGGCTTCTTCTGCTGCTTGGCCTCATCCGGCAGGATCCTTTACAATTAACCCCTGGCTCCGCTTCAACCTCCTCGAAACAACAACTTCCTTTAAGCCCGCTAACAACGACCTGGGAAAAATCCAAACCCAAAAAATCAAAGGAAACCTTACCCCCAATGGGATCAAGTCCTTCCTCTCTCTACTCCTAGTAGGAATCCTTGGAAGTTATTCTCTCTCCATTGGATCCTATTGATCTGTCTGTTTCACCCAAGACCTTGTATGCCTCAGTTGAGGTTTGGTTCGGTGACCTCAAGCCTAAGGGTACCAAACACATCTCCTTTGTTAATTTTCTTCCTCTGTGTTCTGCTATGCTCTCCAGGTAACTCAGATTGACAAACAATTTTCCTCTTGGTGTTTTCCTTGGGAAGTTTTTCTCATCATTGGACTTGCTCTTTTTTGCAACAATGCAGAAGACCCAAGGACCGGACTTAATCACATCTTTGTCCAGATCTCCCCCTATCTCCCCCTTTAACCTCATTTTCCCATTTTACCAACCAGTTCCCTTCCTTCCCTATCCCTTTCATCTCCCCTTCCCCTCCCCCCTCTCCTTCCCCTCCCCTCCCTTCTCTATTCCCCTCAATTTTCCCTGTGTACTCAGTCCTTATGCAATTCATGTATGTCACTATGGAAGACTGTACACTTAGTATTAAGCTCAAGCAGGGCACTGTATAATAGTGTGTGACCACTAATGATATTTATGTATGTTTTCTCACGAGGTGCCTCACGGCCAGAGCGGTGCTCATGCCCCTCCTCCTGTCCTGAAGACTTGGTAATTTACCCTCTTCTGGTCAGGATGTTCTCCTCTATTGCAGAGGGGACAATTCTTGGTTCATGTTTCCTGGTGGGGGGCCCTTTTCCCTCTAACCGATGGGAGGTGCCCTGGTCTTTCATATTTCTTCTTATTCTTCTCTTGGCTCTTTCATTCCCTTTCTTTCTCACTAACTATCTTTATTTTGCAGCGACCAACTCTGAGAGCTCTTCAAGGATCCCTGCAAAAGGCTCAAGGGGGTTGCAGTTTCGTGGTCTTCATCATTCCCTTATTGTGTGCCTTGGGGTAAGTGACGCTCAGATTATGGCTTTTTTCCCCCACCTGGTCCATGGCTAACACCTCTCCCACACCACCTCCTTTGAGGGTGATTTCACATAATGTCCAAGGCCTTAATTCTTAGGTTAAAAGACGTAAAGTCCTACAACACTTCCACACTCACAAAATCAATGTAGCCCTTCTACAGGAAACTGACTTTCCCAAACCGTATAACCCCTCCTTCCTCCACTCTAAATTCCCAACTTTCTTTATGTCCAACGCTGAGGACAAAACCAAAGGAGTTGCCATTCTATTTTCCCACAGATGCAATTTCTCTCTTCTGTCAGAACATAAAGACTCGAAAGGCAGGTACATATTAGTTAAAGGGACTATTGAGGAACAATCATTCGTTCTTTTGTTTCATATTACGCCCCAAACAAAGGACAATTTTCCTTTTTTCACGCAATGTTCCGCTCCCTTGCCCCTTTGATTGAAGGGACAGTGGTCTTTGGGGGATTCAAATATTGCTTTTGACCAGGGCCTAGATAAGTCCCACCCGCCAGGTAAACGCCTCACATGAGCTACTAAACAGAGCCTATGTTTTGCCAAGGTTCTATCAATATGGCTTGGTAGACATTTGGAGAGAAATCAACCCAACAATGCAAGATTATACTCACTATTCTAGTCCACACAACTCTTTCACCAGAATAGATCATATACTCGTTGCTACCGCTATGGTTCCCCTGGCCTCAAAGTCTTATACCAGGAACTCTACCTGGTCGGATCATTCTATGGTATTCCTTATTCTACAGCGTCCCTCATGACACAGAAAAAGTTGCCACTGGAAACTCAACAAGTCCATCCTCAGTGATCCAATCAGGATTATAGAAATCGAGGGAGCAATTAAAGATTATTTTAGAAACAATGACACTCTGTAAATCACCCCTACTTGCCTCTGGGTAGCCCATAAAGCTACGATTAGGGGGAAGCTCATTCAAATAGCATCCCAGATTAACAGGACTAGGAGGGTCAACATAGATCATTTGGAAATAGAGTTTGCCACTCTTTTGAAAAAAACATAAAGCAAATCCGAAGTCAGTCTCAATAGAAATTTTACAGTTGAAAATATTTTTATTGAAAACAGTAGGCACATTACATAAGTAAAGCAATGAGGGAGACATGTCTACAGGTCCACTCCGTGGCTATCGCCCATAGTGGGACCAGGGACTACAAGCAATACATCATTGTGATTAACAGGGACAATTAAGAAAAACGTTACTTTGTCGAGAAAGAGCATTTTGAAATATAGAAACTGGTGCCGTACTTTTGATTGTGAGAAGAACTAAAAGGTAGTGAAGTAAGAGATACAAGCATAGTAAGAGATAAGTGAAAAGATAAGCAGAGCAAGATGGATGAGGGTGGAAGGTCTCAGTATTGATTTCGGTATCAATATCGGTATGGTTGGAAGAGGTACAACTATTTAGGTAAGATATCCATTTTGATGGTATTGATATGGCCAAACCATGGCAAAGAGGAGCTCCCCCAGGCCTCTAGATCCTTCCTGATGCGTGAGAGAATAGGTATGTAATTTAGCGCAAAAAGGTTGGGCAAATGAGCGGGTATGGAAACTCCTAAATACGAGATGCATTTCGATTGCCGCTGAAAGGAATAGTTTGAGCAAAGCAGTGAGAGCGTAGAGTGAGGTAAAGATAAGTTAAGGGCTTCCATTTTTGACATGTTCAGTTTGAAATTACTGAAGGGCCCAAAACGTCTGAATTCCGAGAGAAGGGAGGGTAAGGTCGTATGGATTTGTTGTATGTATACTAGGAGATCGTCCGCATAAAGAGATCATTTATGGTGAGAAGAAGGAGTAGGGATGCCTTGGATGGAGTTATTCTGTCGGATGGCACACGCCAGGTGTTCGATCACTAAGACAAAAAGGAGTGGGGAGAGAGGACACCCCTGGCGCGTGCCATTCAAAATGTCAAAGGATTCCGAAGAGGAACCATTGACCAACACCGAGGCAGAGATTCTGGAATAGAGTGACATCACTTTGGAGATATAGTTCTGGCCCAGGCTCACCTGTTCTAGAGAGAGAGAAAAAAAAGTGCCAATTCACCCTATCGAACGCCTTCTCAGCGTCGAAGGATAACAGGCATGCCTTCAGGTGATGTCATTGGATGTAAGAAATAAGGTGAATTGTTTTGGTTGTGTTGTCTCTGGCCTCACGGCCAGGGACAATGCCCACCTGGTCTTTATGGATAACTTTGGGAAGGAGAGGGGATAGACGGTTGGCTAGGACTTTTGCAAAAAGTTTTATATCTATATTTAATAGGGATATTGGGCGGTAGCTACTACATTGGAGGGATCCTTACCCGGTTTCAAAAGGACTGAGACATTCACGGATAATAAGTGTTTGGAGGGGAGTATAGAGTTATCTACGGAGTTAAATGCCAGGGCCAGAAACGGTGCCAAGAGGGGAGCAAAGGTTTTGTAAAACCTAGGGGTATATCCATCTGGACCAGGGCATTGGTTTTGTAAAACCTAGGGGTATATCCATCTGGACCAGGGCATTTACCCAGTTTCAAGTTTTTGATCGCACATAAAAACTCGGGAACAAAGAGGGGTTCATCTAAATCTGCGGCCTCCTGTGGATCAATTTCTGGGAGTGCCGTCTTGGCAATATAGGCCTGCATGTCGTCCATGTGAGGGGAAGAAGGGGTGCACATGGCATGGGGGGGTAAGTTATACAAATTAGTATAGTATTGTTGGAAAGAGGCAGCTATGCCGCTGGTGTGGTGTATCTTCTCTTGATTGGGTCGCGTTATAAACGGAATAGAATGGCGGGGAGGTCTAGGGTGAAGAAGTCTGGCGAGGTGTTGGCCACATTTATTAGCTAAAGAATAATGGTTGGTTCGTGCCCGATCTTGTGCAATTAGGGAGTGAGAGTCTAGGATCTGGAGTAGGTCCCGACGAGCGTTGGACAATTCTCAATAGAAATTTTAAAGACGGCCCAGCTCTGAATTTAGCCCTCACGTCCAAAGCAAAAAAATGGCTCAGTTGCAATAGAGCTCGGTTCTATTGCCAGGGAGACAAAATTGGTTCCATGTTAGCCCATAGGCTAACCCCGAAGACCAGATCTTATGCTATCCCCAAAATTAGGATTGAGGGAGATACACTGTCACAGAACCCCCAACGTATTATGGGAGAATTTCATAACTTTTACACAACATTATATAGTGAAAGGGCACAGTCAACTCATCAACTTGGTTTCTCGACAACATTCAGATACCCAAATTGAAGGATTGTCAACGCCAGACAGTCGAAGCCCCAATTTCGGTGGAAGAGTTATGCTCTTTCACTTATCAATAATGATCTGAAGATTTTGACTAAAATCCTTGCTGTCCTGAAGCTCAAATACGCATGTAGGGATTTTACTCTGATTCTTTTCACATTTCAAGAGGGATCAGGTAAGGGTATCCTCTTTCACCACTTATCTTCGCCATAGCGATCAAGACCTTAGCGGTAGCAATTAGAGAACACCCAGACATACACGGCATTCAGTGCGGCCCACGTTCTCATAGATGCACTTTATTTCCTCCTTTTAGTCCCCTCTCCGTTGATTTCTCTCCCAATGTTTGTGCCTCTTGGATGATTTTGGAAAAGTCTCCAGACTATTAGTCAACTACGAAAAAACTGAACGTAAATATTCCCCCAACTTTAATGGACAGGATTAAAACGGACTTCCACTTCACATGAAGCGAGTCATCGATCACATATCTTGGGGTTAATTTGACAGCAAAAATTGAACTCCTATACTCCACCAACTTTCCCCCCCTCTACCAAAAACTTGAGGCAGACCTTTCCAGATGGACTCAATATAGCCTTTCCTGGATAAGCAGAATGAACGTGTTAAAAATGACGCTACTTCCCTGAATACTTTATTTCTTTAGGTCCCTTCCTATTCCTGTAGTTAAGGCTCACCTTAGACGCCTTGAAGCCAAACTCATTAAATTTGTCTGAGGTATGGGGGGGCTATTGTCTCCCTAAATCCATACTATACTGAGCAAGAAACGAAGGCGGTCTAGGTCTACCGAATCTGTCCTGGTACCATCAGCACAACTATCCCAGATTTCTGTAGTCTATTCATGATGGGAGTTACCTGACTGGACTCTGATTGAAAGACAGGCAGTACCTCGCCACAACGTAGATTATCTACTATGGTGCCATCAGAAATTGAGACCCCCTATACTCTCTCTGACACTCTCCTACTCATTTGCCCTTTGGGATAAACTGCGATTTCATCCTCACCTGACCTCTACCCTTAAACCTCTAATGAATCTTTTTCAGAACCCTGCTTTTCCACCTGAATTGGAAATCAAAGACTTTAGTTGGTGGCTGAACAAGCGGCTTTACAGAAATGGCCATTTCCTCCGGCCTCTGCGCCCATTCACCAAAGCGTATTGTGTTAGCAAATTAGATATGCCTCCTTCCTTTTTCGCTTTACCCAAATCTCCAACTTCCTCCACAGACTTTGGAATTCACATATTGAATTCCAAATTACAGAATACGAACAGTGGTGTGGTCAAGTCATGGAGTGGGGGTGGGGGAATTACAATAATCTACAAGGCGCTTTCCTCAACTTACTCAAAGACTACTTTCATGTTGGCATGGAAAACTGACCTTTCTCATCAATGGGAACTAGAGGCATGGAATAGGAACTTTTTTAAAGCCTTTAAAGGTGTGCTTAGTACTGTTTTCGTTGAAGCAAACATATAGGTGACGTCTAGGTGGTACTTGGTCCCATGCAAATTAGCTAAGATTTACCCTACATCATCTCCACTCTGCTTTAGGGGTTGCAACATCTGGGGAGACATGTTACACGTCTGGTGGGATTGTCCTAAAATTAGGAGTTTCTGGAACAAAATATTCTCCTTGATTCAAAAAATAACAAACTCCCCAGTTGAGAAATCACATAACATCGCCCTGCTCAACTTCCCGATGGAGTCTGCCTCCAAAAGTATGCAACGTCTCATCTTCTTCGTCCTCTTAGGAGGATTAACTATTGCCAAGTCTTGGAAGAAGCCGGGGGTTTCTGTCTTGATGGCAAAAAAGAAAATTTCCTGGATCGTGGCACAGGAGAAGATAGCAAGTATGCTTTCAGACTCCACCTGGAAATTTGAAACAATTTGGGAACCCTGGGCGGCTTATGTACACAGTCCCCTGACTGCTCCCTCTCCATCATCCGTAGGCGAGCTCTCCCAGCCGGTCTCTATCTTTCTTCCACCTCTTCTTTTCTAGCTTTCCTTTTCCTCTTTCTCTCCCCTCTTTTTTATTGACCACTCTTCAGATTATAGTAGTTCAGGTAATTGATTACTAAAACAAGTTTGGTTGTTCTTCATGCCATATATGCTCTTAAATTGCTAGAGGCTCAGCTTCTATTTTGACTGGAATTTCCTGATCTTCAGGAAAATATCTTCTATTGGTCAAGACGTCGGGGAGGGGGTATCCTGGCCACAGTATGTTCCCATTGGAGTGGCTAGGCTGCCTCCCCACGACTCCTTGACCGCCAACTAACTCCAGGTCATTGGTACAGTCTCTTTTGCTCTGCTCTGACCTACCTGTCTTAGGCCTCTATAATTGTTATTTACTCTTTTTTGCAAGCTTCACCCTTGTTAATGTTGTACATGTACCTGCTGTTGTTTTTGGCCATGTGGGCTGTCATATTCGTTATGGACTTGTTTTCTCTGTAAACCTTCTGTAAAAGTATTATAATAAAAATCATTGAAAGTAAATTGTTCACACAAACTGCAGAAGCTGATCTGCGGTCAGTTTTCATCCTTTGGCACGTTCATAGGTACAGGATACAGTGCAGACATGCCTGTATTGGGTATTTTGTTCAGCCACCATGTCCCCACGAACCAATCACAGCCTGCCTCTGGCACACATCCCCTCCCAATCACAGCCTGAGTCTTGAACACGCCTCTTGCTCAACCACAGCCTGCATCTTGCCTCAGGCACCCTGTGTAATTGCACCGTATAATGTAACCCCGCCCCTGACTATCAGTAAGAAGTGACGATGCATAGTCACATGACAGAACATTTCAAACAGTAAGAAACATTATTTCTGAAACTAAGCAAAAACAGCTATGGTGCCTACATAGCTATAACTGTATTAGAAAGTCTCAATAACATTGTATGTTCAGAAGTACTTTTGTTACTAAACCCAGGACCCTGAATATCTGGTCTCCCACAGTACACAGAACATGGAAATGCAATTATTTTAGTAAATATAAACTGCTAAATACCTTTTCTCATCAGCAGTATATAGCAGTCTTGTGACTTATATCAGTACCTGGTTAAAGCTTGTAGGAGGAGTTTTCTGACTGTCCTATGAGACTGTAAGGCCCTGATTCTCTGTCTGGACAATACTGATTGGCCCTGTGCTGGTCACATGCACTCTTCCAAGATAAAAAAAAACCTCTCTAGCAATACACACCAAACTGAGCATGTGCAGCCTGACTCCATAGACTGATAAACTGTTATCAGGAAATGATAAGGGGACAGTGGAAGGAGAGAGAGGAGGATCAGAGAAGACAGGATCAAACAGCATTTTTACACAATGTGGATGATTAAGTATAACAAGCATGCTTTACTGTATATACAGACAGAATTTACTGTTGTGGGTTTAGTAACACTTTAACAACTCACACACACACAGGGCAAGGCATGCTAACATGTTCAGAGCTTCAATTACTGAACAGTAAAAAAAACATGCCGCTAACAAGAGTTCTTTTTAGAATTTCGGGATATAATTATACTTTTGTTTGTTTAATTGAATTCATGACTGTAAACCTCCCAGTGCTACAGCATTCTCCTCGCATGCAGCTCCTCCAAAGTGTAAGGCAAACACGCAACACTCATTTTTATCTTTTTAATCAACACAAAGAAGTGTGCAGGCTTCACAGTGAACCTTGTTGTGTGCTTCATGAGATATGTTAGGTTCGGAAAATATGTCTTAGTGGTAAACATAAGTGGGAGGACAGCTGTTACATTTTGCAGCCAAAGGGAGAGAGGAGACCATAGCTCTTCACTTCATGTGGCGTTTTTACTGAAGCCAGGCCAGAAAAAACTGCAAATACTTCTACGAGGAGATAAATGGGAAATGCTAGAAATGAAGACACGTAGTATCATTCAGCTTTGTAATAAATCGGATTCCGGAAATCTTTGCTAAATGATGGCTACGGCCAAACAGCTAAATAAACAGTTGAAACACATAAACAGGAACCTCCTAACCTGCCAAAAGATTACATAAGTTTAGCATCAGTATGGTAAACGGTTTTCAGAGCTTACTATTCCCTGTGCTCTGAGTCACTTCCCCGCCTCCTATCTGCAGTTTAAAACACTAATGAACATTAGATATGAATACCCCAAATACCTAAGGATAACCCGCCCTACCTTCCCTTCCCCTATGTGTATAACAAATGTAACCATGCAAAAACAAAATAACCATACAAATAATTCAGAACATATAAGTAAAGACCACCTAATGGTGTCCATGCTTCGTGACAGTTCCAAACAATGGCACACAATGGCACTTCAGGAACAAAAGGTGCTCCAAAGTATTGCTCCTCCAAGAAAGACAGACCACATGGATTTCACCCTACATTCACCAGATGGTTTTGACCCTTTGTGTTAGCAAGTGAGTCAAAACGGCATAAATATACAGGACCAAGGTATTGTAGCTTTAGTTTTCCATTCAAAGATTTTTATTGGAGTTTTCACAAGTAACAGATGACAGTAGATATTGAAGTCACAACCGAAGGAGTGACATGCATGCGATAGACAAACTGATATAATAGTCAAAGGTCAATCCTATAACTAGAAACATAAATAACATAATATACACATGACCTGTGTCGAGAAGCTTCCAATGGGGCTATGTTAGCCAAGAGAAAATGGAGCGAGAACATTTTTTGGTGTGCCTGCTCCTACTGATCGAAGATTGCGGGCTTGACCAGGGAGCCCCCCCCCCCGTCGCTACCCCAATGGGGGGCATACTGTGGGACCGGGGGTCCCGACCAGCCCGGCCCGGCAATCAGAATAAGAGGAGCTCGTGCCCGGCCCGACCTCCAAAAGCCTTGGAATTTTGCGGCTTTAATTTTCCCATAGAACTTCCTCCAGCTCTTTAAAATGAATACAAGATCTCCCCTATATGCAGCTCAAAGTTATTAGTCCACCTAATAGAGTCCAAGCTTCTCAACAGTTCCAAGCAATGACACATAATGGTGCTTCAGGAACAAAAGGTGCTCCAAAGTATTGATCCTCGAAGAAAAAAAGACCACATGAATTTTACCACACACTCACCAGATGGTTTTAAACCCTTGTGTTAGCAAGTGAGTCAAAACGGCATGTATATACAGGACCAAGGTATTGCAGCTTTAGTTTTCCCATAGAACTTTCTCTAGCTCTTTAAAATTAATACATTATCTCCCCTATATGCAGCTCAAAGTTATCAGTCCAACAGTTCCAAATAATGGCACACAATGGTGCTTCGGGAATAAAAGGTGCTCCAAAGTATTGATCCTCCAAGAAAGACAGAAGTATTGCAGCTTCAGTTTTCCCATAGATCTTCCTCCAGCACTTTAAAATGAATGCAGGATCTCCCTTATATGCAGCTCAAAGTATGTCCTCCATATACAGGCGGTCCCCGGGTTACAAACAAGATAGGGACTGTAGGTTTGTTCATAAGTCGAATTTGTTTGTAAGTCGGAACAGGTACATTTTTTAAGTGCAGCTTCAACCAAAACAAATATTTTTAAGCTTTTTGGATAGCATAGGGAAGGGTTAACACCCCTGTGATGTTTGTTTTGCTGTCTATGTTTCTGTTCAGAAGATTTCACCTCACTTCCTGTCCCAATGATAATTGGCTTTTGAAAATTTTGGGTTGTTGTGGAAACAAGGATTGGTGATAAATCATCAGTGGAGACCCCTTTTTCCCATAATAACTCTTACAGGAGTGAATTTCCCTTCCTAGGGGGAGATTTCCTCTCACTTCCTGTTGTCTCCCTCCGTTTGTAAGTAGGAGTCGCTCATAAGTCGGATGTTCATAACTAGGGGACCGCCTGTATGTGCAAAGGATGAAGAGGAGTCCCACATAGTGAAAGTACCATTCGTTCCTTAAATACAAATGTATATATTGCACTTACATTATAAAAAAACAGGCATCTGCCTTATAAAACTCGGAAAGCACCTCATCAAAGATGGTCTCCGCACACTTCCAGTTCCGGGTTTGACGCCAGCTGGAAGTATCACCCTATGCGTTTCTTCATCAAAAGTTGATGTCCTCAGGAGTTAGCTGTGGTAAGGTAATTTAGGCATTTATATTACCTGAAAAAAATAAATAAAATCAAATGAATACAATAGAATGAATAAAAAATTTGAATTTTGAAGAATATTATTTTTTTTCTACAGTTTCTACATTTAATCTAGATGTAGTATTTAATGTTGCATACTTACAGGGATATTTATAGCCCTTTTACATCGGCCATGTCCTTTTCAATCAGCAGGGGATCTGTGAACAGCCTAATCGGAGCCAAACGGTATGGATGTCAGTCACGCATGGTATGGACTGCACAAACCCCCGATATTAGATCTTTGGGCAGGTGAATAAAAATGGAAATGCTTCCATTTACATCCGAATATTTCTGATCTGTCACATTTATGTCTGACAAAATGAAAAAGCATGCAGACATTTCTGTTTTTTTTATGGACCTAGGCAGATTCACAGATATTCAAATTTAAAAAGACACATTCCCATTTACATCTTTATACCCATAGGTTACCATGGAGCTTCCATGGAGATCCACCTGAAAAACTGACAGATGGATCTGAATGGACCACCCATGTGAAAGCAGCTTTAGGTTAACCAAAAACATGTTCACTATGTTCATTTTTTCATAGTGATAGTCCAAAGCTTTAGGAGGGTGACCTGTGCTGCTGAGAAAATGACTTGAGCAAAAACTTGGGACACACCCCCTGCTTTGGAAGTTTTCCTGGAACTTCTTCAAGCAGAGTAACATATCCTAAACAGAAGCTATTATTTTAAACTGTAGCAGGCAGGGTAAGCTGAGCACATTGTGGTAGGCAGGCAGACTGAGGGAGTTGGGTGTCCTAATGGGTGTCAGACTGAATAGACTACCTGGTCATGTGGCATGTGGTGGTGGTCCTCAGGGTTCAAGTAGGGTATAGCTGAGGGAGTAGGATAAAGACCAAAGGGGACGAAAATATTTAGGTACCCTATGCAGTTTAATTAGTAACATTTAATACAGATTCTATAACTGCAAATTTTACAGCTCCTAGGTTTATTTAGCCAGTCTCTAATTAAAACCAACCTTGGACCAGAAATAGCCATGTGTTTGTAGGCAGAGCTTAAACAGTGTTCCGGAACGTTAGGAAAAATCACAAGACAAGGTGGCTTGACACTGATTTTATATTGTAGAAGGCAACTCAATAGGCAACTATTAGGGTATAACGGTCCACTATGGCATCTTCACCACATTAGCTGTGAAGTATAACGTGTCTTTATTTGCAGAATACTGGTAGGGTAGACTTGATTTAGTAGTGTTAAAATTTCCACTTACAATGCCACAGTGCCCAAGGAACACGCCATTGGAGGTTTGGTGCTAACGTTAACTGACGCTGGATTCGTTTAGGCCTCCACTGTATATGAGAAGTAGTCAGATCCGGACCAATGCAACGGAAACACCCTGAAAAGAAAACCCTGCACATTCCTGCTCATCCAGAACCTCTCCCTGCACCTTCACCTGTGCCTACCCTAACCAGCGGAGCTGTTTTCATACCTTCTGCCTCATTATGTGCACACCAAGTGGCGTCGTCCCCTATACTTATAGGGACCTTTATCAAAATGGCCACCCAAATCTTGTGGGACTTTGGTATCCACTAGGAACACCGTTCTCCCCAAGATGACTGTCTGGAGCCCAAGAAGGGAGGCATGTTCTCTATATAAACCTTCTGCCAACCTGAAGGAGTGCAGTGTCACTTCCAGACTGAATGACATCCTGTTGCCTGTCCCTGCCTACATGTTAATGACCATCCAACATTTCAAAGTCCTATGTCCAATAGGTAGCCAGCTGTTTCCTGAGTTGTTAAAAAAGATAAGGAACTCAGGTTTGGAGTTTTTTAAATAGAAACATTGTTAAAGCTGAACTCCAGGAAGATACAGTATAAAAGATTGAATTAATGCAGCTATTTATTCACAAATACACCCTGCGTTTTGTTAAATGCAGGCAGCATAAATAACTGAATATGCCATTTTTTAAACCTTAACCAAAACCTTAGATGCCAAATATACAGTATGTCATCGTTCATAAATAAACAAACTAACCACAAAAGAGTAATGATGATGAGAGGTGTTGAAAAACAAACTTCAACCTACTTATTATAACGTTATACATCCCATTTAAAAACTCATTCCTGCTGGTATACGTTTATTCATTGCAAATTTTCTAAACACATTTGTTGACATAAATTAGAGACGCTATCTCCTACTTTGATGTCCGCCTGCTCAATCACTTGTATTTTCAAAGATCTAGTAACAGAATTTTGTAAGTCATTAACGTGTTTGGTCAAGAATTGTTTTTTATATCATAAGGGTGATCTCTTGATCTTTCGCAAACACTTCTGGTTGTGTGACCTACATATTGTACATGGCAAGTATGGTAATTACATATACTACAAATCTAAACTTACAGCTTACTAGTTGTTTGATAAGCTATATTTTATTTGTAAATGGGAATCCAATCCCATAAAGACATCCAACACAACCCAAGCACCCTGGTCTTCCACACTTATACACTATATTATCAAAAGTATTTGGACGCCTGCCTTTACACACTTTACACGCGCATGAACTTTAATGGCATCCCAGTCTTAGTCCGTAGGATTCAACATTGAGTTGGCCCACCCGTTGCAGCTATTACAGCATCAACAATTGGTGGAGGAGGGATTATGGTGTGGGGTTGTTTGTCAGGTGTTGGGCTTGGCCCTTCAGTTCCAGGGAAGGGAACGCTTAAGGCATCAGCTTACCAAGACATTTTGGACAATTTAATGCTCCCAACTTTGTGGGAACAGTTTGGGGATGGCCCCTTCCTGTTCCACCATGACTGGGCACCAGTGCAGAAAGCAAGGTCCATAAAGACATGGAAGAGCGAGTTTGGGGTGGAGGAACCTGACCTCAACCTGATAGAACAACTTTTGGATGAATTAGAATGGAGACTGTGAGCCAGGCCTTCTTGTCCAACATCAATGCCTGACCTCACAAATGTGCTTCTGGAAGAATGGTCAAACATTCCCATAGACACACTCCTAAACCTTGTGGACAGCCTTCCCAGAAGAGTTGAAGCTGTTATAGCTGCAAAGGGTGGGCCAACTCAATATTGAACCCTACAGATCGAGACTGGGGTGCCATTAAAGTTCATGTGCGTGTAAAGGCAGGCGTCCCAATAATTGGTAATACAGTGTACATACCTTTTGTAGCCAGAAACAAACAAGGTGAAACCGGCTGGATGACAACACATTACCAAGTATAGGCGCTTTCCTAACAACATATTTTACACCCTCTCTTCATATCTCTGTATAATTAGGATCATTGTATAAAACAGACATATATTGATTTACAGTAGTTCTGATTTGTTTAAAATCAGAACTGTACTTTTTCGAAAAAAATGAATTGTTGTCGATGATCACAGCTCTCATCTCTATTTATAACTTACGACGTTTCACAAACAGAAAAAAATGAAGATAAAACAGTATCAAATGACTCAGATCAAGTAGAAAGCATGAATCCAAAAATGTTAATGACAGACAAGCAGGAACGAAAGAAAAACAAAATACAAAAAAAAATAGAAGAGGGAGAGTTAATCATAGAACACATAGCTATTCAGAACCTTGTGATACACATAATAATGTTTGCAATAAATGTTTTACATTAAACTTTTACTATAGTAACCAGAACCTTTGTCACGTGGTTTAAGTTATGCACTAGTTTGTCGCTTTAATTTGTCTGAAACATTTATAGATATGAATAATTTTGCAAGAAAATTTATGTTAACTAAACATTATGGGTGTCTGAAGGACGGCATGGCAGAGGTTACCTCTGAAATAGGCGACTAACTACCTTGGAGGTACGCATTCACATGAGATGGATAAAGGAGGTATTTGAATGTATGTTGACACATTGAATGCATGGGATTTAATAGCACTGAGAGATTTGGAGACATTGCAGACAGGAATTTTGACCACAGATGTGGAAACCCTCGATACACAGGATTTAATAGTGTTAAAAGATCTAGAAATGTTATGAACAGAAGCTTCCATTACAGATGTACAGCTGGTCCCTGGTTCCGAAGTTTAGGGTTAAAACAGGAAAAATGTCCACTGGAGAGAGGGAAGGCTTTAGATGAGTTTCATAAGCATATTGAGAGAGATCTTTCGAATTTGGCAAGGAATACAGAACGGGGCATTTCCCTAAGGAATGAAAAATTAGATGTGAGAAGAAAGCTTTAGAAAATGTAAAACGTAACCCAAGTAAAAGAACAAAAATGAATGATCTGAAGCAACCACATGACCCACGTCCATCTCTATGTATACAGCATCTCACAAAAGTGAGTACACCCCTCATATTTTTGTAAATATTTTATTCTATCTTTTCATGTAACAACACTGAAGAAATTACAAATTGCTACATTGAAAAGTAGTGAGTGTGCAGTTTGTATAACAGTGTAAATTTGCTGTCCCCTCAAAATAACTCAACACACAGCCATTAATGTCTAAACCGCTGGCAACAAGAGTGAGTACACCCCACATGAGTGAGAACAACGGTCGCCAAATCTGTAATTACCGACACACAACTCAATAAAACTCCCCTGTCGTTTAAATGTGACAATATGTTTGACGTGTGAGTGATGAA
>BLSH010367861.1:1496555-1507513 GCA_018402905.1 Glandirana rugosa | reverse complement strand
CCACATAAATAATTTTCGATGGTTACGCAAACGTATTCCTCTATTTCAATAAATTAAGAGTAAATAATTTGAGTATAGTATAGTCTTGTTTATGGTACTATTCAAGAAAGTAGTAAATCGACAGAGTACCGGAGTAGTATTATGAATAAACAAAGGTTTTGGTACTAATGTGGAGGAAATAAATAAGACCGATATGTGTAATGTAATATGTAAGGTGTGATTCTCCTCAAGTAAAAGGGAGAATGTCAGAGCGAGTAGCTTTACTACTTACATGTCAGCTCAAACAATGGGCCCAGCGTCTGGGAGGGGAAATGGAGGCGCCGAGACAGACAACTCCCGTAACCCAAGTATAGCCAGAATAAATAAAGGAGGTGTAATCATGGTTTTGGAAACAAATAAGTATTATGATGAGGCCATGAGACAGCTAAATGATGAAAGAACTTATCATGGTATTTGTTCTGATATGATATGAGTTTAATAAATGAGAATTAAATAACTTTATCTCCTTATGCAAACGCATTGGTAGCTTTTAATAAATACACCATGGAAAATAATATTCCACTCAGCCATACCAATCTTTTTTTACCAAAACCTTTGCACTTCAGAGAAAATAATAAATACAATAACAATGTGCAGCAGCTATACCCAGAGTGAAATACACCGGATTCAATGTAAACAAAATAAAATAGCGCTTGCATAAGCATCAAAGAATTACACCTCAATAGTGTTCACAAGAGCAAAAAAGTGAATATAGTGCCAATATAGTCCAGTAATGATAAAGAAGTGCGCTGGTGCTTGAAAAGTGCTTGAAATCTTCCAAAGTGCCAATGTGCTTCAAACATGTGGGGTATCACCCCCTGTGTGTCCCTACTCACCAGAGGACCATGACCCCCAGCTTTTCAGTCTGGGGGTCTGGTCAAGCTTAGTGTGATCGGATGCTCTATGCACTATGCAAGCTTAGTGTGACCCGGAAAACGTCCGTTCATGACAAAATCGATAGGGTGGAAGTGTTGTCTCTTGGTCACCGCTGAACGAAAGAACGTGTATCACCTGTTATCTGCAAGATTTTTATGGAGAGTCTGTAAGTGCAATATTTTACTAAACTTATTTTGTTTTTAATGGTATGACACTATTGTGGCTCTTTCGTTTTTATTGAGCTCTACGGAGGTCTATACACTCAGAAGACAGTGCTGTGGAGGCTGGTTCCTGTGGCCCAGTGGAGGTTTATATCCACACAGGCGTTCCCTGACCCCCTATAATAAGGGGTCCAGGGGTTCCGGTAAGGGTACATCTGTATTGGTGGAGAATTATTTCACTGAAGTGGTGGTGTGGTCCACGCTCACTGTTTATAGTCATTTGGACAAGACCCACATATCTTTTTGCACCAACTTTCTTTTCACAAGATTGGACTTAATTGGACTTTTCGGACTCATCTTTTGTTTACAGGCGGTCCCCGGGTTACAAACAAGATAGGGACTGTAGGTTTGTTCATAAGTTGAATTTGTTTGTAAGTTGGAACAGGTACATTTTTTAAGTGTAGCTCCAGCCAAAAAAAACTATTTTAAGCATTTTGGATAGCATAGGGAAGGGGTAACACCCCTGTAATGTTTGTTTTGCTGTCTATGTTTCTGTTCAGAAGATGTCGCCTCACTTACTGTTCCAATAATAATTGGATTTTGAAAATTTTGGGTTGTTGTGGAAACAAGGATTGGTGATAAAGCTTCAGTGGAGACCCCTTTTTCCCATAATAACTCTTACAGGAGTGAATTTCCCTTCCTAGGGCAAGATTTCCTGTCACTTCCTGTTGTCACCCTCCATTTGTAAGTAGGAGTCGTTCGTAAGTCGGATGTTTGTAACTAGGGGACCGCCTGTATATATTTTGTACACCTTTCAGTTTTGTCAATTGGTACTGTTTTCATTGGCACACATACACTGGATGTATCAACACATTTGATATACACACAAGCGCAATTTTTTTTAGATTTATTAAAGGCTTTAGTTGAAGTTTAAAATAAGTTTCATTTGCTTTTTTTTTATATCTAAAACAAACATATGTAACAATTATATCTGTATCTTTTCTAGTGTTTTTAAATATGTGTAAATAAATTTATATTCCAATAATTTTTACTAGTTTTTGAAACAGTCATACAAAATACAAAGCATGTCATATATGTGTGAATACATTTCAATAATTGTATAGCCAGGAGGAAATATATAAATATATTGACACATCTGCGTGTAGCGCCCCCAAAATGTAGGTGTTTTTGTTAGAGGTTTTTTTGCTAGGAGAGGCAAAATTTAGTCAGGCTTGACATAAAGTGCGGGCCTGAATGTTTTGATCTGGGCAGGGGAGTGGCTCAGAGTAGGCTGGAGATTGCATGAAGGGGCACTCCTTGGATGCTCCTCCCCTTGGTTCCAGAAAGTGCTGGTAGGGGGAATAGATGAGGTGGCGTAATTTGCTGTGTATACTAAGGAGCCCTGACTAATCCCCAACTAGCACTGGCAGGGGGCAGGCCTCCTTAAATACTGTGATATGCCCACCAGGGGGAAGAGAGTTTGGGTGGAAGTGGTAAAGATGTAGCAGAGGTGCTGTGCAGGCCACTACCCGGGAGGGAGCCCCCAGTTTTAGGGGGTGACCTTGAGGTTCGGATGTGGCCAGGAGTGGAGTTGATTCCTGGAGCAGCACAGGGGAACAGGAGAACAGCAGAGGTGCTACCGAGGACACTTTAAAGTATCCATTGAAGTCAGTGAGTGACAGACCCTGGGAGATGGAAGACAAGGCTGGAGCAGGCTGGGAGAGGAATAGTGGACAATCTGTGGAGGTCTCAGGAGCCAGTCAAGGGAAGGAGTGTTACTGGGGTTGAAGTTTGATGCTGCTTTAGGGCCAGTTTACACCATAGAAAAGCAGTCCGAATGCGTTCCGGATGCTTTTCTGCATGCACGTTTTTGACGCGTGTCCGTTTCCGGTGCGTTTTTGATGCATTTTTGATGCAGTCCAGTGCAGTTTTTTCCCCCTTTTTTTCTTAGGACATGTGTGTTCCAGTGCGTTTTTGGTGCATGTAGGTGCGTTCCAGTGCGTTTTGGTGCGTTTTTGATGAGTTTTAGCTCATTCCTTTACAGTTCAGTGCATGAAAACTGCAGCATGTTCTACTTTTTTTTCTGGAGCTGGAACGCACTGGAACTGACTGCACTGGTGTGAACTAAGCCATTGAAAGCCATATAACCTACTTTCCATGCGTTTTTGATACAGAAAAAAACGCACTGGACTGCATGTGGTGCAGGCTAAAGGCCTGTACACACAATGCTAAATTTGGACCGAATGGTCATTCGACGGCCTGTCGTCCGAAATTCTTACTGTTAGTATGCTCCTTTCGACAGCCGATTTTCATTTTTCATCAGACAAAAGTTGGATGTGCAGACTAGTAAATTTTTGTTGTACGACAACACCACGTCCAATTTTCGGATGGCATGTACAGAAATCGACACACAAAAGTCCAAAGTACAAACACGCATGTTCGGAATCAAGGAACGACCCGGAAGTGTTCGGTCGTGTAAACTGGCAATCCTAATTCATAATTTACATTTGTGAAGCGGCAATTGAAATTACGAAATGCAGCGTACATTATCATCTTTTTAAAGTCTTTTTAATAGTGAAATTAGCAAAAGCAGACCAAAGGGTGACGCACCAAAAATGAACTTCCTCTTAAGACTCTCCTAGTACGTCACTACGTTCGCCTTTGTCGAACAACAATTTTCGTATAGTCAGTACGCTTTACAAAATCATGAACACGCGCTTTTGACAAAAATCAGAAGCGCGGTCGTACGACAATCGTACAAGGCTTAAGACTGATACTAAGGACAAAGATCAGCAGGTAAAGGACCATTCCAACAGTCAGAGAAGTTTTACGATCAACAATGAAATAGGTTTTTCTTGTGAAAAACAAAATCAAACAAAATAATAATATGCAGAAGTCCACAATATGATCATCTAAAAGCCAAATGGAATTCCATTAAAATAGAACATGACAAATGTAAAGAACAAATTTTTAAACATCAGACAGAACAGTGCACATCAAAGGGTGGCCATCTGAATGTCTGATAATAGGTCAGGAAAGGTGACAATCCTTCTGGTCCCACTGAGTGCCTAAGAAACTAATTGTTTATAATGCAATCCTTTAATCCTTTATGGCAGTGATTTTGGCAGGAACTAATTGGGGCAATAATTGTTTAACCACTTGCTAACCAGGCCTTTTTCTGACATTTGTTGCTATTCTTTGCTTGACAATTACTTAGAACCCCCAAACATTTTATATCTTTTTTATCAGAGACCCTAGAGAATAAAATGGTGGTCGTTGAAATTTTTTTATGTCACGTGGTTTTTGCTCAGCGGTTTTTCAAACGCAATTTTTTGGGAAAAAATACACTTTAATGAATTAAAAAAACACTAAAGTTAGCCCAATTTTTTTGTATAATGTGAAAGATGATGTTACGCCGATTAAATAGATACCTAACATGTCACGCTTTAAAATTGCATGTGCTCGTGGAATGGCACCAAACTACGGTACCTAAAAACCTCCATAGGCGATGCTTTAAACATTTCTACAGTTTAGCAGTTTAGAGCTACAGAGGAGGTCTAGTGCTAGAATTATTGCTCTCGGTCAGATATTCATGGCGATATCTCACATGTGTGGTGCAAACACCTTTAACATATGTGGGCGTGACCTAAGTATGCCTTCACTACTGCTTGCGACCACGTGGGGGTCACTTTAGGGCTGGGTTCACACTGGAACCCGCAGCGGCTCCCAGCAGGGGTCTGGTGCATGCTGGTTCACAGTTTCAGGTCCGATTTCAGCCCGAATTTGGGGCTGAATTTGGACCTAAAATGGTCCAAAAGATGCTCAGTGTCTTTATGCAAATCGCACCGGACCCCCTGAGGAGATATGTGAACCGGCTCCATAGAGAGCCAGTCACAATCTCCTGCTATGAGAATTCGAATAGGTGTGAACCCAGCCTAAAACATTTTTTTTGTAATTTATTTTATTATATATATTCTTTTTTTTTACACTGTCCCTCACTTTTATTGCTATTGCAAGGAATGTAAACATCCCCTGCAATAACAATACAGCATTACAGGTCCTTTTTATGGAGAGATATGGGGTCTAAAAGCAAAAGAAAAAAAAATGTTTACATGGCCTGACGTAGATGTTGCTCCGGTCCTCCAAGGGCAAAGAGATGACAGTGGCCATCTAACCATCCTTCATCTCTATGTTAGAACGTAGTTGATGTGCATGGTAACGTTAGCCCGGGAACCACCGGGAAGCGGTGCGAAGGGGGGCACCTCTCCCACCACTTATAAAAATCCAACCATCATAAAAATGATCCCATGGTGGATCCACCACTTCTTGTTAGATTTTTTAGTTCTTTGTAATAACTCATCTCTTCTCTTACTGGAAGCATATTTCATAGACCTTCTTAAACATCTATGGGGATATTTTCGATCCCTAAAGCGTTTATACATCAATTTCGCTTCTGTTCGGAAGTCAGTGTCTTGTGTGCAAATTCGGCGGATCCTTAAGAATTGGCCTGTTGGGATACCCTTGATCAGAGCTCTCAGGTGATGGCTCATGGCTTCTAGCAACGTATTTGCCGCTGTTGGCTTGCAATACGTTCTGGTCTGAAGTCGTCCCTCCCTACTTTGTATAAGGATGTCAAGAAAAGTAATTTGCTCAAAGTCGTGATTGAAGGTAAGGTGGATGTTTCTGTTGTTAACATTTAGATCCTTCATAAAAAGTTCAAGTTCCTCCATGGAGCCCGCCAAAGAACCAGCACATCATCGATGTACCTTAGCCAGAGATCTACATGGCCAAGGTACATCTCAGATGGGAACATGACTTCTTCCTCCCAAAGCCCTAGATGAAGGCACGCATAGGCAGGTGCCCACGGAGATCCGATGGATGTGCCACGGATCTGCCTATAGTAGGTGCCTAAAAATTGAAAATAGTTATTATGGAGAGGGAAATGTAGCAATTCCACGATGAACTCATTCTGTCTTCCCATTTGTGGATAATATTTCTCCAGGAAATAGGTAACTGCTGCTTATCCCCACTAGTGGGGGATGAATGTATAAAGGGATTCAACATCGATCCCCACTAGAAGGGTGCCTGGGGGGACCTGGACATCTTGGATCTTAATCAGCACATCTCTTGCGTCTTGTACAAAAGATGCCAGTTCAGTTACCATTTCCTTTAGGAGGCCATCTAGATATTTCCCGATCCTTTCCAATGGTCCCTTAATCGCCGAAATTATAGGTCTCCCTGGTGGCTTCTCCAGAGATTTGTGGACCTTTGGGATTATATAAATTGTGGGTGTGTTATATTCGGTGACCTTCAGGAATTCGTGTTCTTTTTTCGTAATGAGGCTGGCTTCTTGCGCAAACAGTAGCTTGAGTTCATTAATCAACTCTGGAAAGGGATTATGCGTAAGTTTCTCATATGTATGAGGATCACCCAATTGTCTTTGTATTTCGCCTTCGTAGTAGTTTGAAGTCAATAACACTACATTACCCCCTTTGTCACTTTTCTTAATTATTAGGTTGGGGGCTTCTTTCAACTCGTCAAGAGCGAGTCGTTCCTCAGGGCTGAGATTATCATTTAATCCAGTTTCATTCCAGTTGATCTTGGTCAGGTCGTCCTTTACGAGATCCAAAAAGACACCAAGCCATTTGTTTCTCCGGAATTGCGGCATCTTGGTGGATTTAATAGGGAGTTTTACTTCCCTTTTCCCCGGGCTAGGGGGAGTCTGGGTTGGATTTTCACCATCGCTTGGGTCCTCCATCAAAGCCATCAGCATCTCAAGGGCTTCTCTATCCTGTTCTTCAGTGGAAGATACACCCACATGGTCCTGACTCGTGCCTTGATGGATCTGTTTGAGGAACACTTTCCGCAAGAAGAGTGTAATGTCCTTATATACTTCAAATTCCCTCATAGGTGTAGTCAGTGAGAAGGACAGTCCCTTAGATAACAACTTTCTGTGTCAATCTAATAAGTTGAATTCGGACAAATTGATAATAGTATTAGTTGTATTAGTAAAATCCAAATCATTCACAGAGCATGCAGAGCTTTCCCTCGCAATTACGTCTATTTTTTGTTTTGGCTCCGTGTATTGGTCCTGGGAGTTTCCTCCAGATTTTGACCTCTTCTGCATGTTCCTTTTTGACCTCCATCTTTTTCTTCTCCTGTTTTTAGTATGCCTTTGGTTTGGGTCGTCCCGGCTGGAAGTAGTTGATCTTCGTCTAAAAAACCGACTGATCGGGGTGATCCATCTTCGCTTTCGGAGGTATTTGTAGCTCCCCGAGATCTTGAACGTGTCCATCTTCGGCTTCGGCGAGAGTTGCTGCGTCCTCGTGTTTTAGTGAGGTCAAAGATTTCGTCCTTCACCCAATCTTCCAGATCTCTCTGGAATTTGATTTGTTTGGTGGTCCGCAAATTTTTCTGAGTTCTGATTATTTCTTTTTTCAGGAGCTGATTTTGTTTTTCGAATTCTGGTGACTCCTTATAAGGTTCTAGGAGTTTGAGACTTTCGTCTATTTGGGCTTGCAGTTCTTTGGATTATATTATTTCTTCTTCTATGATTAACTTCATGACCCATAGACTAATGCATTCCTCTTTCCACTTCTGGAGGAACCAGCAAATGTTCCGCAGGGATCACTCGTTCCCTCAAGCCCTGTGGGATGATTCCTTTCTCGATGTAGGACTCAAGGGAAAGAACATCCCACTTTCTATTTAGCTGTTTGATGGTAAGCTTCTTATGCTGTCTAAATAAGGATCTAATACAGTCTTCACTGGAAGCCCAGTGCTCATTATATCGGTAGAGAAAGTTTGTTTTATTTTTCCTTAATGTCATCTCCAAGTACAAATGCCATAGAGAAGGAGCACACTGATCTAAGGATACCACCAATGTAAATATATAGCTCGTAGGCCCAGACAGAGATCAAGTTGATCAAGCTAATATGACAAAATTGGGGAGGGGGACAAGAACAGGGTATGGGCCAGGCGCCCTAGATGCCGGAGGGCTTGGGCGAGCAGAGAGTACTGACTCACCTCACTCTGAGGTGGATCTCACCACAAGGAACTGAATAGTTAATGGACATAAACAAAAAGGGGAGGGGTTGACAGGGGCAACCCCAAAGACAGTTCAAAAAGTGGGAGAAAAGGCAGTATGGCAAGTGCAAAGTATTGGGATGCCTGCCTTTACACGCACATGAACTTTAATGGCATCCCAGTCTTAGTTCGTAGGGTTCAATATTGAATTGCCCCATCCTTTGCAGCTATAACAGCTTAAACTCTTCTGGGAAGGCTGTCTACAAGGTTTAGGAGTATGTTTGTGGGAATGTTTGACCATTCTTCCAGAAGAACCTTTGTGAGGTCAGGCACTGATGTGGACAAGAAGGCCTGGCTCACAGTCTCCGCTCTAATTCAGACAAAAGGTGTTCTATTGGGTTGAGGTCAGGACTCTGTGCAGGCCAGTTAAGTTTCTCCAACCCAAACTCTTTCATCCATGTCTTTATGGACCTTGCTTTGTGCATTGGTGCGCAGTCATGTTGGAACAGGAAGGGGCCATCCCCAAATTGTTCCCACAATGTTGGGAGCATGAAAGGCTCACCAAAATCCTCAGCACCAGGTCCATGATGCTCTTAATCTGGCCCTGCGCGCAGGTGTGAATGCAGCATCACTGTCCAATCACATGGCGGTTGTGAAGAGGAGGAGATCTGTGTTGCTGAACTGCAGCATAGAAAAATCAGCTCTGTGCTGTGTGGCAGAGCTTTGTAAAACTCAGAACAGGATTGACAGAGATACAAATCCTTTGGCAAGTAAACATCTTCAATATACAGTATGTATTTTAACTGTGCATTTCATTTCATTTACAATTTTAACTAATATTATTTTTATATATGTATAATTATATTTTATACTATCTATTTACATATTTTAACAGTTTGCCAATACATTTCTTACCTCCTGCAGTTTAAACTTCTTGTTGGTGCCCTGCTCTTGTTTTAACTCTTACGATTTTCACTTGGCTGTGTTTTAATTGTCTTTCATTGCCGTGGCTATTTATTATTTTTTGGGTTGGTATATTGTTATATACTGTAATGTTGAACACCTTAAGAGAATTACCTTCCACCATTCACGATGACAGACACTGCGTCCTGTGGCGGTTATATTTCCACATCATTTTCTGCTCTTGTGCCTCTCAACATCCGGATCGTGACCTTTGATTTAGACAATCCTATTCCACTGAATATACTCTCGTCCTGAGCCTTGCTGAATCCCTTAATGTGTAAATCAATAGATCATTACCTTGTCGGAGGAGCTGAACATGCTTCTGTCTCAGATGTTTTCTGTGATAAATCACTGGAGTTCCACAATGCAACAAAGATTGAGATGTCAGTTGCGAATTTGCTGCGGAAAAGTTATAAATATGTTACAGATGCAATAAGGTTCACTTATAGAAAGTGACATTCTGGCCTAGTATGGTGGAAAGCTGTGGCCAATGGTGACAACATTTCGGGTTGGAGTGGGGAGGCAGGAACAGGTTGGCTCTTGTTTCATTATCTTAAAGTAGACCTTCAATGGACACTGGGGTCCCATTTACACCAGAGGGCATATTTTATGTTCTATATAATGCATACAATGAGTTTCTTTTTTATTTCAACTCTCTGCACCGCATGTGGGAAAGTGCAGTTAGCCTTCCCACCTATAGTTGACCTAGTGCCATTGTTGCATGGAAAGGGAAGCCTCGTAAGGGAATTGGTCCCTTAGAAATTCCATCCAATGCCTTGAGACAGGAAAGTAGTCTGACTGCACACAAAACTCTTGAGAGACTTTGGTGGCCATCTTGGGTGGACATCTTCCGTGGACATTGGGGATCCATTCACACCAGTGGGGATACTTTATGCTCTGTATAATGCGTACGCCTACTGGAGTGCATTGTATGGTATGATACAAGGAGTTGTTACTACACATTGCACTGTTATTTTATTTTCCTTCAACTCTATGTACCACTTGTAGGCACATCTGTAAGTGGCCCAGTGCCATCGTTGCATGGGAAGGGGAGCCTCGTAAAGGAAATGGTCCCTTAAAGATCAGTTCAGTGCCTTGAGACAAAAAAGTAATTTGATTGGACACAAAACTGTTGAGAGACTTTGGTGGCCGTCTTGGGTGAGGGACTTATTGTCATTTTGGTGTGCTTCTGGCAAATAAATAGTCAGGGGCAACTGATGAAGGGCAGTACTTAGCGTAGGGAGAGATTCCAGGCGACAAAGGATAGCTCAGGGCAGGCTCATATATATATATATATATATATACAGTGCCTTGCGAAAGTATTCAGCCCCCTTGAACTTTGCAACCTTTTGCCACATTTCAGGCTACACGTTTTGACTATCTCTGAAGGGGTTCGCTGAATGTCGACATTAGCGTCGTTTTCCACCGCGATGTTTCATAATTGAATTCCCCCGACTTATTAAAACGTGCGGGTTAAAAAGTCAAAAAAATAAACAATTTTTTCAAACTTCATAGGTTATTTAAAACAAGGTGAAGTACTAACACAGGGTGAACAACAACTAAGAAGTGTTTTTTAATGTCAAAATATAGAAATACAAACTTCGGACTTTACACCGTTTTCCAACGTTTCAAGTTCCCCCGACTTATGAAAGCGTTCCGTGACATATATATATATATATATATATACTCGGACGGGACTCGATAGGAAACAGCGGACCTTAGAGAGGGATGCGATTCATGACGGGAAGTAGTCAACGGGGACTGATAAATAAACGGTCTTCGTGTGGTTTTACTGTTATTCAGGGAGTGGGTTCTGCCGGTGGTTTCAGAGAGTTGTCAAAACACAGGTTAGTTTAATGAAAAAACAGAGTTCCGTGACTTGACTAGAAATTCCCT
>BLSH010367861.1:1441735-1476774 GCA_018402905.1 Glandirana rugosa | reverse complement strand
ATTGGTCTGTGGTAAGGTGGTCTTTTATTATAAGGGACAAAATGCCTGGTTGCACCAAGAGGTCACTGAAAGGGGTGCTGAGCAGGAGGACCCATCAAACTTTGCTACAGGTCCTATGATTTACATTAATAACCCTGCTGTCAGCCTAGGTACAGTCACTTTCCTGGAGGTATAGAATTAATAATAAAAAATAATACTGTTGCTGCACATTGTGACATGTTAGGAGCTCATTCATAGATACTTGTAAGTTTCTTTAGATGGAACCCCGTTTAGATTGATTTAGTGAATGTCCTCTACAGGTGCTACCCGAGTTACAAACATCCGACTTAAAAAAGGCCCATACTTACAAACAGAGGGAGACAACAGGAAGTGAGAGGAAATCTACCCCTAGGAAGGGAAATTCACTCATGTAAGAGTTATCATGGAAAAAAGGTGTCTCCACTGAAGGTTTATCACCAATCCTTGTTTGCACAACAACCCAAAATGTTCAAAATCCAATTGTCACAGGGACAGAAAGTGAGGTGATATCTTCTAAACAGGGGCACAGACAGCAAAACAAACGTTACAGGGGTATTAACCCTTCCCTATGATATCTAAAAAAAACTTAAACATTTTTTTTTTGTCTTGAGTTAGTCCATAAAATTTGTACTAGTTCCAACTTACATACAAATTCAACCTATCTTAAGAACCTATCTTGTTTGTAACCCGGGGGCTGCCTGTATACACACCTTTTTTTAAAGAAAGTAATTGATTATATAAAATAAACAGTTTGACAATCTTTTTTGCCATGAGCTGTGATGTCACGATGCATTTGTGAATAATGATAAATAGCCATAGGAGTTGTACATAGAACGTGTGGTTGCAGCCAATGACAATGCCTCCCACAGCCGTGCTTTCCTTTCCGACACTGTAGGTGGTGCTGTAGGCTGTAGTTTCATGGGAGGTGAGGGTGGTCATAGAAGAGTAGATGCCTTCTCGGGTGGTGGGGAGATTACTACCTGCTCTTATTCATGTAAATACCCACTGAGATTTGTCTTCTGATTCAGCCAACAGACAAATGCAGCATGCGCTTGATAATTGCTTTCTTCCCTCAGCTGGAAGAAAGAAAGGATTTACCCTGCTGCAAAAAGTTTTGACAAACTAGCAAATCTCAATGTGCTGTACCAAGAGTTTCCAATCACCAGCAGTACCAGTCATCTTTCCCTAGGGTAGACCACAACAAAGGTCACCATCATAAATGTTGGTCCCCATACTACACAGTATCTCAGGCCCATACCTATACTGTAAATTGGATCTGAAGACTCAAGATTAACAAAAGTAGCTGCCCAGAGAAGGCATGTTATGGGCTAGTCCACTCACTGAACATCAAGGATCCAGTGGGGCTCAGTAGCAAAAAACATAACCTAACCAAAAAAGGACACCACAAAGAGAGAGGGGTCTATAAGAACCACTACTGGAGCCACTGGGACATGTTAACCCATCCAATTTCCAAAACAAAAACAGCAAGAATTAGTAAAATTGTAATACATTTATTAATGAAAATACATACAATTCAAAAATTGTATATTCTCATGAAAACAGACATGTGCCATGTATACAGTCACTCATACCAAAATATTGGGCCTGGACAAAGTGAGGGAGTTATCACTAGACCGTTTCACCAGTTCCATAGGACTATGTGAAATTGGCATATAAACATTAAGCATCACCTGGTAATTCACCTAGGTTCAGATTCCCTCACAGAGTCCAAATATTGGCATTAATGGCAATGGAGATCAAAAGAGGCCACGATGAACAGGTGGATATTCAAGTGGGAGAAAAAAGTTGGAAAAAGTTGGAAAAAATTGAAAAAGGTAGAAAAAAGCACCTGGGATACTGAAGGTATATAGTAGTCCAAGTCCTGACCAGCAAATGGCAATTAGAAATCCACACCCTTCGGTAATCGCAAGTTGAACAGTGTCCAAGAGAAAAATGCGCCTGAACCATAATGTTGTTATATCATGTGCATGGACATCATAAGGTGCATAGAAAACACTACAGTTCATAGGTAGTGAGTAAATTGATTATAGGCAAACATTATAGTTATGTAATAGGTGTCTTCTCCCACTCCGCATGAGGGATGAAGTCCTCCTGATGTCTCCACTGTGAGCTATGCATGCAAACGTCTCCCGCGTCCAACCGGATGGTCAAGAAAGTTCTCCTTCCACGTCCTGACCGATCAGCCACGGACGTTCGACCAACACGTCCGGCCGGGTGGCCATAGACCTTCGAGCTCCACGTCCGACCGAGCGGTCACGGACGTTGAACCTCCACGTCCGACCGGATGGTCATGGATGTTCGACCTCCACGTCCGACCGAATGGTCACGAACGTGCAAACTCTGTGTCGACACTGCTGGACACACATACCACGAGGGATATCACAGCGTTCGGTCCTCCTGGGCTCCAAACCCAGGCGGAGGACTCGAGCACACCGCATGGCCATTCTCTCTTCCTGCAGCAGCAAGGCCAATGGCTTCACGCAGTGCACAAAAAGTCACTTGAGAGGATGAGGTATGGTCGAATGGGATGAGAGATGAGATGACACACGTCCACACAGTCCCTACCGTGGACGCGTTTCACTGGGAGACCCCAGTTTCATCAGCACTTTCCGACACTTTCCATACCTACTGCTAAAGCTTATTGCGTATTGCTCTGATTTAAAGGATGTAAGTTATTTTGTTATATTTTCTTTATTTCTTTTAATATTCTTTATTTATTATAGCTTTATTATTATTTATTTACTATTTTTTTTATTATTTTTTATTTATTATTTCTTTATTATGCTCAAGACTAAAAAAACATTTAACAAAAATATTTTTTTGGCAAAATGTGATATACTGTATATAAAGTTAGGTTACTCCAAAAATTGTAAGCTTGGGGCCCCCTGTTCCAGTCTTTCTCAACCAAGGTTCAGTGGAAATGTCGGGTTTCTCCAGAGGTTGCTTGGAGTTCCTTGAGCAAGAAGCAATTTCCACCTCTCAGATAAGTTCCCACTGACACTAATGATTTTAGCTATCTGTAAGAAGGGGATTCCGTCCACTGACTAAAAATGTAAGAAGCATTCTTCCCAGTGGTCATCACACCAATATACAGTGAGCTGTAGATATACAACATGGGTCACCATCATAAATTTTGGACCCCATACTACACAGTATCTCAGGTCCATACCTACTGCTATAGCTTATTGCATATTGCTCTAAATTTAAAGGATGTACATGATTTTGTTGTATTTTCTTTATGTATTATCCCTTTTATTATTCCTTATTTATTATTTCTTTATTATGCTCAAGAGTAAAAAAATAACATACTGTATATACTAACATTGGTCCAAGCTGGTCTAGTGTCACCATGCAAAAAATTCTATACATAAACTTCAACCTTAGAATGCTTCTTTAAATGTTTTTCTCTGTTGGCATTAAAGTTAGATTACTCCAAATATTATAAGCTTTGACCCCTCTGTTCCAGTCTTTCTCAACCAGGCTTCAGTGGAAACTTAGGGTTTCTCCAGAGGTTGCTTGGAGCTCCTTGAGCAAGGAGCGATTTCCACCCCTCAGATAAGTTCCCATTGACACCAGTGGTTTTAGCTATCTGTAAGAGGGGGATTCCTTCCACTGACTAAAAATGCAAGGAACATTCTTCCCAGTGGCCATCGCACTAATATACAGTGAGTTGAAGATATACAAGGATCACCCTCATAAATTTTGAACCCCATACTACACAGTATTTCAGGCCCATACCTGCTGCTACAGCTTATTATTATTATTATTATACTGGATTTATATAGCGCCAACAGTTTGCGCAGCGCTTTACAATAAAGGAGGGACACAGTACTATTACAATACAGTTCAATACAGAAGGAATAGGAGGGCCCTGCTCGTAGAGCTTACAATCTAATGGGAGGGGGAGGTGGTACAAAAGGTAATGGCTGCAGGGGATGATCTGATAGAGGTGGCTCAAGCATGGGTCTTAGGTGGAAGTGGGGTAGGCTTCCCTGAATAAGTGAGTTTTCAAGGATCGCCTAAAGGTGGACAGGGTGGGGGCTTATTGCATATTGCTTTGATTTAAAGGACGTAAGTGATTTTGTTATATTTTCTTTATTTATTTTATTATTCTTTATTTATTATTTCTTTATTATGCTCAAGACTAAAACATGACATACTTTATCTACTAACATTGGTCCAAGCTGGTCCAGTGTCACCATGCAAACATTTCTATGCCTAAACTACAACTTTAAAATGATTCTTTAAAAGTTTTTCTCTGCTGGCATAAAAGTTAAATTTCTCCAAAAATTGTAAGCTTGGGTCCCCCCTTTCCAGTCTCTCAACCAGGGTTCAGTGGAACCTTAGGATTTCTTAGTCTTGGTTGCTTGGAGTTCCTTGAGCAAGGAGCTATTCCCACCTCTAAATTCCCACTGACACCAATGGTTTTAGCTATCTGTAAGAGGGGGATTCCTTCCACTGACTATGTAAGGAACATTCTTCCCAGTGGCCATCACACTAATATACAGTGAGTCGTAGATATAGTAATTAATAGCATGGGTTTCCTAAAACCAGAAAGTTGAAGGAATGGTTCCTCTGATTTACAAAAAATGTTGAGCAGAGAGCGATACTAATCCCAATCCAATGCACCCATGACAGAGTGTATTCTTACCTTGATCTTGCTTTCTCCTGATTTCCTTTTCACCCTGTCCTACACCCCTCTGGTTTTCTCCTCGACCCACTTTGGGACCATACTCCAACCACATGCTGAAGCATCATTGCTGCAATACGATGTGTGATCCCTGCAGCATACAACTTCATATTGTTCTACCAATATCATAACCCTTGAAATCTCCAAACATTTGTATACCTGCATTTGATGCTTTAGACCAGGGGTGGCGAACACGCGGCTCTCGAGCCGCACGCGGCTCCCGGCCATAATGAATGCGGCTCTTTGCCTCTTATTATATTTTGTATATACTGTGGCTCTTTGCCAAGTTTCATGTTTCTCTCAGGGCGATCTCAGGCGGCTTGCATTGACTTCTATGATAGAAGTCTCCTCGCAAGCTGCCTTGAGATCACCTTGAGCGCCGCATCGCGCCGCATCGCGCCGCATCGCGACGCTTCGCGACGCTTCTGTGTGAGTGTTTGTCTGTTTTGGCAGGTCACTGTGTGTTGTGGCTCTCTGACTCTCACAGTTTAAAATTTTGGCTCTTTGTGTCTAACTTGTTCGCCACCCCTGCTTTAGACAGTGTTACGCATTTGTTCTTTGTCTGTCATGGTAACTTCTACCATGTCGGCAGATACCCTTAGTGACTCATAAACCTCATTGTTGCATTATATGTATGGAATCTCTCCACCCCTCATGATTCCAGATCTGTTTGTATGTCTGTAAATGTTATTTATTTATCCTAATAAAAAAAGATTGAACAAAAAAAATGTTTAGAAAGGCTGCCTTATGCATTTTATTTGCTGCCTGAAAACTGTCCTCTATCTTAGCAGTAGCTCCAAGCCTATCTAGGCCACCACTAAGGAACCTTTTCTGCATGACAGGTGATGTAAATTCAGGATTGACATGCTCCCTACAGGACTTACTTTACTGCTCTGATGACAGCCCGGCTAAAAACAACGCAAATCATCACCCAGGTGTAGCATCCGGACCTTCAAATTAGTTTCAGGCCTGGACAGTTTATGACCACCGTAAGGGTCTGAGAATCAAAAAGATGTCCTTGAATGCTCCTCAGAAGTTCTTGTAATTGACAATAATGAAAATCTCCCAAAACAGAGAAAGTGACAATAAATAATAAATAACAACCTCTTATCTGCGGCAGATAAAAATAGTACTACTCACAACGCATTATCAACAGGCACTCTGATGTTTAAAACTACATGTAGACTAAAGATTTGCATATAGAAAAAAATATTTTTTTAAAAAAAGGTCCAATTATAAAAGCAGGAAAGCAGTGAACAGAAGGGATATACATACTCAGAGGAATAAGGTTTTATGCCAAACATCAATCAATCCCCGCTTTAGAGGACTATTTATAATACTGTGGGGGTTCTGTCCGTGAGCATTTCACACTGCGAGGATCAGTCCATGACATTATCTTTGTGACAATTGAAGTCTATACCAATAATTAAAGCCGTGTTTGAAAATGTGTGTTATCATCAGCTGTTTTCATTCCTGAACATATATTGAAATGTCAGCATTGCAAGTGACTGTCAGACAGGTTTTTTAATAGCTGTAAATGATATGATGTCATGTAAGCGTTACAACGTTCAGTTCCATGTAGGGGTGAGGATAATGGGCCTAATATTTCAGAGGCCTGATGACTTCCAACAGAACGCAGGAAATGCTACTGTACTGATTTGGTTGATAAATGACAATCTGTATTAACACAACATATTGTTACTATTTTATTTTTAAATTCAGTTTCATTTTTTTATGTTTCCAAATTGTTATCTTTCTTTTATTTATGTTATGTTCATAAGCAAATTGTTGCTATTTTCTTATTACCGTTCATCTTTTTTTTTTTTTTTATCTTGCTTTTTTGTTTTATTAATTTAATATATGATATTAGGCTCTATTCACAAAAGCATCTCGCATGCAGTTTTTCTGGTGTCCGGACCCATTTTCCCTAAATATCGCATGCGATCCTGAAACTATCAATTCACTATACCGTTTTGCCCTATTTACCGCAAAACGTTAAAAACTGTCAGTAAATGCTGCATCAAAAGGGGCTGAAGTCAATTCACATAAGGAAAGAAATAATTAAATGCATTTAACCACTTGCCGACCGTATACTGTATATAAACAGTGGCAAGGCGGCTCTCCTGCGCTGGATCACGTACCTAGTATGTGATCCAGCACCTCCAGGTTGGGGGCACGCAGGCGTGCCGCCGCCGGCCCGCTCCTGTTGTGATTATTCACGGTGGAAGCCGATCAGCAGGTCCCGCCGACTCGATGTGCCGATTATTCGTTACACAGGCAGAATGGAAGTTCTATATAAACAAGGCAGATTGCCGTTCTGTCAGTGGGGAAGACATTGATCCTGTGTTCCTGGTAAGCAGAAACATGGATCTCTGCCTTCCCCTAGTACAAGCACCTCCCACAGTTTAGTAAAACACTGGCTAGGCACACAGTTAACCCTTTGCTTGCCCCTGATGTTAACCCCTTACCAGCCAGGGTCATTAGTACAGTGACAGTGCATATTTTTAGCACTGATCACTGTATTAGTGACATTGGTCCCCATGTCAGAAGTGGCAATTAGTGTCCCGACTGTCCGCTGCAATATCACAGCCCCGCTATAAGTCACTGATCGTCACCATTACTTGTAAAATAAAATTAATTAAAGTTCCATAAACACACAGGTCAGGACTGCACACACCCAGCATGTAATCCAATTCTTTCCGGTGCAGAGCAGGCAGTGGAGATCACCCAAACTCCATTATATAGAAAAAATGAAGAAAGTCCAATCTGCAGCACCTCGTAATTTTATTTAAGAGAGTAAAAAACTCACCAAAGAGACATCAAAAATCAATGTTTCGGATCGATCAAGATCCTTCATCAGGAATAGCAAGCATGAAAATCAGGATCTGATCACATTCATAATATAGCAACCTCTCTCATCAACTGGAAATTCCATAAATCTATCCCATAGTTTGTAGACGCGGTAAGTTTTGCACAAACCAATCAATATACGCTTACTGGGATTTTTTTTTACCAAAAACCTGTAGCAGAATACATATTGGCCTAAACTGATGAAGAAATTAGATTTTTTTTAACATTTTTTATTGGGTGTGTATTAAAGCAGAAAGAAAAAAAATATTGTTTATTTTTTTTTCAAAACTGTTTGATCATTTTTTGTTAATTGCACAAAAAAAAATGCAGAGGTGATCAAATACCACCAAAAGAATGCTCAATTTGTATGAAAAAATTACATTTTATTTGGTTACAGTGACATGCAATTGTCAGTTAAAGTAACGCAGTGCCGTATCGCAAAAAAATGGCCTGGTCATGAAGGGGGGTAAATCTTCTGGAGCTGAAGTGGTTAAGGAATGTAAAACTATAGTAGCCAATTTTGAGTAGTCTCTGTCTTTTAGGATCAGTTCTCTCAACAGTAATGCATAGGAAATTAAATATGGAAATATAAAAATCATTGGGGTTGACTTACTTAAAGTATAATTAAAAGGAAACATTTTTTAGTTGTGTATAGAGTGGAGAGGGATTAGAATGCTTGTCAGTTTTTACTTCTGTCTGTGCCCCCATTAGGGAGATATGTCCTAACTATTTGTCATGTTTACTATTATCATGGAAATGGAAAGTAAAAGAAAATCCCCAATTTTGGGTTGTCCCCAGAAAAGTAATAGAGGGAGAATCTTCCACTGGAACATAGATGGCTAAAAAAAGAAAAAAATAACTGACAGCGGGTATAACCCTCCCTTACTCTATACAAAATGAAAAAAAAAAAAGTTGTGCCTATAGTTCTACTTTAAAAAAATAATTAACTGTGCAATTTGCAAGTTGCTCCAGAGCTTATAAATGAGGTAACGCTTCACTTTACAAACAATATCCAATCACATGCAAAGAAAATAAAAATAAGCACATTTTTCCTTGCACATGATTGGATGACGGAAGTCAGCAGAGCTTCAACTAATTTACTAAGCTCTGGAGTAACTGCACTTGCAAAGTCCTCAGCCTATGTGCCTTTAGTAAATCCACCCTATTACATGTAGTGAAATTTATCTATTCTCTCCAGTCATTTTTCCAGATTTTTGTAGACTTTTTATGTGAATATAAAAGCATGTCCATCATTTGCTGCAAACCTCCCAATCACTTCAAACATAATACAATATGCATGCATATCACAATGCTCTAATCCAGTGGTTCTCAACTCCTGTCCTTGGGAACCACTAACAGGCCAGGTTTGCAGGATAACTGAAATACATCACAGGTGATATAATTTGCTGCTCAGTGATTGCAGTATTCTAGTCTGCATCTCCCCAAGGTAATACTTAAAATCTGGCCTATTGGTGGGTCCCGAGGACCGGAGTTGAGAACCACTGCTCTAATCCATAGCTCCCAACTCTCCCTGATTTCGAGGGACTATCCCTGATTTGGGGCAAGGTCCCTCTGCCCCTCTTTCCTCCTCATTTGTCCCTCATTTTGGTCTGATCTATATAGTTATATATAAAATGCACTATTTATCTTTCAAAAATTGTTTCCCAGTGCTAAACCTTTCAACCAAATTCTAAATTGCTGAATTTGTAAATTTCAAAAGCCAATATAAAGGGATAATAGTGGTAAAAAAAAAAAGCCCTTGTGGGTTTAACCAATCTCTTTTTTTGTTAATTCTCCTTTAAGGGAGTGTGGTAGGGGGGTGTCCTATGCCTACATACCTTTGCTAATAGGTGTCCCTCATTCCCATCTCTAAAAGTTGGGAGGTATGGTCTAATTCCTTGTTAGAACAGTTTACCCAAGGAGTTGGACGTGGTTAAGAGGAGGTAGTTCCTGATAATGTCATCCTCAGTGACCCAGAGGACTCTCATGCCTCCTCAAACTTATGCCACATGGGCTCCTTGATTCTGCCAACCCTGCGAAAAGTCCCCAGGGTTCATGGTATCAAGGAGAGGGATCGTTACTGGCTGGCAACTCTTCTTGATCCACGTTACAAGGGTAAAGTTGCAGATCTCATCCTGCCTGCGCATAGGGAGCAGAGGATGAAACATCTTCAGGATACCTTGAAGAAAAGTTTGTGGGAGACTTTACTTATTTACAATTATTTTTAGAGATATCTTTGGCTCAAATATTTGAAAGACAGAATGGAATTATGAATAGACGAGTGTTCTTACAAAGGTGTGGAACTTGAGCTGTTAGGAGAGGGGTGCCATCAATTTAAAGGTTTGACAGATGGAAACCAGAGTGACACTTTCAAGAACATCAGAGAATAACATTGACTATTCTCTAGCAAGTAAAACAGAACTTTCCAAAGATATATCAATGACTTTACCAAATATCACAGCAAAAATGCCTAATAGGGTATCTTAACCAGGGTTCCCCATGGAAGCCTACGGGTCCTCCAGAGGTTACTAAGGGAAAATAGTATCAACATTTACACACATATATAAAAACACTTTGTCTACCAATAAGGGCTCACGCACACAGGACGCCCCTCCATGTTAGCCTACGTGTCCATGCACACATAAACTGTCAGAGGCGTTTGGTGGCATAAGCCTTTAGGGCAGTAGAAAAAAATGATAGCCTGTGCTTCCAGGAGCAGTAAAAATGAAAAACACCCCTAAACGCTGCTAAACACTGTAACAAGCTGTTGCGTGCGTTTGGCGTTTTTAGGCGTCTTTACATTATAGAAAAAAAGCCAAAAAACACCCATAAAGGTTATTCAAAAACGCGGCTAACAGCACGTTTTTAATGCTGCTTTTTCCTGGCAGCAGCGCTGGCGTTTTTTGCACGTCCTGTGTGCATGAGGCCTAAATACAACGTTATATTTTTTATTGGTGAAAGAAGAGTATTTATATATGTGTGTAATTTTTTTATACTATTTTCATTCAATATTTGACATTTTTAAAGATATTTTGTATTTACTTATTTGAACCTAGTTGTTTTTGATACACCACATGTGTCCTGTGAAAGCAGCTTCCCTTTGACTGGTATTCTAGATGTCACTTTTTTCTTTTGTATGAATACATGTGCTGCAGGTACCAGACTTAGCGAGTTGGCATATTTCTACGGTTTAAACCATTTTACCTCTTTATTAGCAATAAAAACTGAAATGGGTTCTAATTCTTCTCCACTGTGTCCACCTCACTGTATATTGCATGAGATAAAATATTGCATGGTTTCATGAGATAAATACTGTATATTTAGGCCCCGTACACACGGTTCGACGATCGTATGTACGATCATCGCAAATCGTATGTTGGCTGTTGTATGTAGCATACTGACTGCACTACACGATCGTACGACCAAAGAAAGAACGTTCAGGTGCATGTAATTAGCATCCAGCCAAGTTTTCTAGTCTGCTCATACAACTCCCTTGTACGACCGTCGTATGTTCGACTGTTAAAATCGCGCATATGAACGATCGATTTCGCATACAACGGTCGTGAGTACGACCTGTTGTATACGATCGTCGAACCGTGTGTATGGGGCATCAGATGAAAAAGCATGCAGTGTTTTAGTAAAATTTTTTTGTGAATTGCAAAAAAAATTGTTAAAAATGCTATGAGCTATTTTATCGCAAATTTTGAAGACGAGAATACCACCTGGAGCCCATAGACAGAAACGCAGTGTTAATATACAGCTGTGCTCATACGTTTACATACCCTGGCAAAATTTATGATTTCTTGGCCATTTTTCAGACATTATGAATGATAACACAAAAATTTTTCTTTCACTCATGGTTAGTGTTTGGCTGAAGCCATTTATTATCAATCAACTGTGTTTACTCTATTTAAATCATAATGACAACAGAATTTACCCAAATGACCCTGATCAAAAGTTTACCCCAGTTCTTAATACCGTGTATTGCCTCCTTTAACATCAATGGCAGCTTGAAGTCTTTTATGGTATTTGTGGATGAGGCTCTTTATCTTCTCAGATAGTAAAGCTGCCCATTCCTCTTGGCAAAAAATCATAAATTCTGCAAGGGTATGTAAACTTATGAGAACAACTGTATATACAGTATCTCACAAAAGTGAGTACACCCCTCACATTTTTGTAAATATGTTATTCTATCTTTTCATGTGACAACACGGAAGAAATTACACTTTGCTACAATGTAAAGTAGTGAGTGTACAGATTGTATAACAGTGTAAATTTGCTGTCCCCTCAAAATAACTCAACACACGGCCATTAATGTCTAAAACACTGGCAACAAAAGTCAGTACACCCCTAAGTGAAAATGTCCAAATTGGGCCCAAAGTGTCAATATTTTGTGTGGCCACCATTCTTTTCCAGCACTGCCTTAACTGTCTTGGGCGTGGAGTTCCCCAGAGCCCCACAGATGCTCAATAGGGTTTAGGTCTGGAGACATGCTTGGTCAATCCATCACCTTTACCCTCAGCTTCTTTAGCAAGGCAGTGGTCTTCTTGGAGGTGTGTTTGGGGTCGTTATCATGTTGAAATGGAATACTGCCCTGCGGCCCTGTCCCTGAAGGGAGGGGATCATGATCTGCTTCAGTATGTCACAATACATATTGGCATTCATGATTCCCTCAATGAACTGTAGCTCCCCAGTGCCGGCAGCACTCATGCAGCCACAGACCATGACACTTCCACCAACATGCTTGATTGTAGGCAAGACACATCTGAACCAAATAAGTTTATCTTGGTTTCATCAGACCACAGGACATGGTTCCAGTAATCCATGTCCTTAGTCTGCTTCTGGGATGACAGCCATGCAGACCAATTTGGTGAAATGTGCGGTGCATGGTCTGAGCACTGACAGGCTGACCCCCCACCTCTTCAACATCTGCAGCAATGCTGGCAGCACTCATACATCTATTTCCCAAAAAAAAAAACTCTGGATATGACGCTGAGCATGTGCAATCAACTTCTTTGGTCAACCATGGTGAGGCCTGTTCTGAGTGGAACCTGTCCTATTAAACCGCTGTATGGTCTTGGCCACCATGCTGCAGCTCAGTTTCAGGGTCTTGGCAATCTTCTTATAGCCTAGGCCAGGGATATACAATTAGCAGACCTTTAACTGTTGCAAAACTACAAGTCCCATCATGCCTCTGCCTCTGGGTGTGATGCTTGTGGCTGTCAAAGTCTTGCTATGCCTCATGGAACTTGTAGTTCTGCAACAGCTGGAAGTCGGCTAATTGGATATCCCTGGCCTAAGCCATCTTTATGTAGGGCAAAAAATATTTTTTTCAGATCCTTTAGAGAGTTCTTTGCCATGAGGTGCCATGTTGAACTTCCAGTGACCAGTATGAGAGAATGAGAGCGATAACGCCAAATTTAATACACCTGCTCCCCATTCACACCTGAGACCTTGTAACACTAGCGAGTCACATGACACCGGGATGGGAAAATGGCTAATTGAGCCCAATTTGGACACTTTCACTTAGGGGTGCACTCCCATTTTTTGCCAGCGGTTTGGACATTAATGGCTGTGTGTTGAGTTATTTTGAGGGGACAGCAAATTTACACTGTTATACAAGCTGTACACTCACTACTTTACATTGTAGCAAAGTGTCATTTCTTCAGTGTTGTCACACGAAAAGATATAATAAAATATTTACAAAAATGTTGGGGGTGATACTGTATATATATAAATTAGATAGATATATAGACAGATAGATAGATAGATAGATAGATAGATAGATAGATAGATAGATAGATAGATAGATAGATAGATAGATAGATAGATAGATAGATAGATAGATAGAGATACTGTATCTTGCATTCTGGTCCTAAACAGGGCTGCTGACAAATTTAGTTGTGCTCAGTAGTTAAAACTCTTTAGCTACTTTGAGTATCTAGGCTTGAGGTGGGTGTATCTGCAAGCATGGTGGAAGTGGTGGGTGGTAGCGGGGGGAGGGGGGCCCCACGTCAACTTTTGCATCGGGCCCACAAGCTTCAAGCTATGCCTCTGCCGGGAAAGTCTATTTATTCGTTAGGTGATCAGGGTTCTTTGCCACCTGAGTGGCTGCCTGGGTGGACATTTGTCACATGCCTCCGGGTTGCTAGGTCAGCAGCCTGAAGCCTATCCCAGGAGCTTCTGGTTGCTAGGCCTGTCTGAGGCCTATCTAGGAATCCAAGCAGCAGTAGTAAGTTAGGCTTCAAGTCGGAGGCCTAACCAAGTTGAGGAGGTTCTGCCTGAGGGGGAACCAGATCGGTGCCAGCAATAAAGGAGAAGTAGTTGCCACAAAGGAACAGACCTCATCCAGGAACCCAGCAAGTGGTGTGGGTGCACCTTGAAGATAAGTACAGCGGGTAGCTCCGAGTCAAGCCAGGGACCAAGCAGGATAGTGTGGGTGAAGCTTCATAGATCTACAGTGGGATACTGTGAGATGTGAGTGAAGATCTACAGCGGAATACTGTGAGTTACGTCTGAAGATCTACAGTGAGGTATCGAGAGTGAAGTGTTGCTATAGGAGACATCAGTTGCTTCAAAAATTCAGATTGCTGCATTCAGCTTAAAGGCCCCTTTTCTGTATTGCTGTTGGCCTATGCCTATTTTTGTCTGCGGAGTCTGCCAGTTTGCAAATTGCATTTGCCTAAGGGTGTCCTAGCCCTAACCCTCTTTCCCCTGGTTCTTGTTAAGCGACAATAAATCTCTTTTTGTTCATAACTATGCTATATAACAGCATATAAACTCAACCCACCTATTATGGTGTATAATGGAAATAAAATTATTGTGTAAAATGAAAAGAGCTGAATATAAATATTAAACTTATATAAATTCATCAATAAATGGTGAAAACTTCAAATATAATTCATATATAAAAACTGTCCACATATAGTGTCCAACTATGCGGACAAAACTGTAAGTGCATCCAATAAACATGACATCAATTGGTACAATCCAATATTAATAGAAAGTGCTTCATGCAAAAAGAGTCTTCAATGTGCAAATTCCTAGTGCAAAAATGAAAGATTTAATGTGACAATCCAATCCATAGATCCGTGACAGTCCACATTCACTGTAATAATTATACCACCACCACTAATACTGTATCCGGTTACCAGAGAGATAAGTAAAGAAGGCCAATAGACACCGTAATCCAACGGTACAACACTGATCTCTGTGGATGGGTGAGTTACGTTGGCCCACCTTCTCCTCAGGTAAATGGTATCCACTGGCACACCTTATAACCACCTTCACTTGTCCAACGGACATGTAAGTATAAAAAAGCTCCACATAGTGTAAAACCTTATATGAAATGTATTCAAAAGTGGTAAAGAACTTAGATCCAGTTATAAAATCATGAGCTCATCAAATCATCCAAGAAAAAGTAAGCAATGGCCTGGGTATGGCATGGAACCCGCCTAGTTTCGTCTGCCAAGACTTCTTCTGGGGTATTATATATGTATTATATGCTGTTATACAGCACGTTCAATAAGAGATTTTTCTCTGAACATATTTATTAGAGGTATATATCTATCTATATATCTGTTTATAAGGTTGTAAAAAGACACCAATCCACAAAGTTTTTTAAGTAGCTGACACTCTCAGGTAATACCACTTCCCGGAAGAGGGATTTATACATTTCTACTATTCTAAGGGTAAAGGGCCCTTTCTGCAATCTATACAGCAGATATAACATTTAAAAAATAGTCAGTAACACTTACAGTAATTATATTATATAGTAGTTATATCATTTGGTTTTGATCGAAATTCTCTGCCTAATTGGACAGGTTTATACTTCATCATAATAAACATTTTGAGGCATAAAGTATATTTCTTTTTTCGTCTAATGGACTTTTAAGATCTTAGGTGTATAACTAGAATGTTTTAAAAACAAAATTTGTGCATGTTACAGTTTTTTTTAAATCTCTAAAGCAGGGAAGTCCAGCCTTTTGATCTTCCTGGGCCACAGTGGCGGCCCATCCATAGAGGGCACACAGGCACCACCCCCCCATCCATGCCTCCGGCCCCCTGATCTACATATCAGGGCGCCAGACTATGGATTCCAATGGGGGGGTGTGCTTTTTTGAAGCACCTGATTAGAGCCGGGAGTGGAGGAGAGGACACCAGAGGAGAGGACAGCCTGCCAGCCCTAGATCGGGTAGGGGGGATGTGGTGGTGTCACGCCGCGATCCGCCCGGGGGGGTGGAGGTTCTGTCAGTGGTGCGCCACCCGGAGGGGGGTGCTTGTTTGCCGCCCCCCAAAGGAAAAACCCACCAGCCGCCACTGCTGGGCCACATTGGAAGAAGAGGGATTGTCTTGGGCCATACATAAAATACAATATCAAAAGGATAGCCAATGGGCCCGGGCATGGGGCGCGCGGATATTAGTTCCTCTTTTATATTCTTGATGCTTCCTTATGTCCTCTTCAAACCTCCTGCTTCCTCGCCTTATAGGGCCCCTTCCCTTTCACACACCCCCCTTTTCTCTCCCCCCCCCCTTTTTTTTTTTTCCCCTCTCTTCTCTCCCTTTTCCTCTCTATCTTATCAGTACTCATGGCATCAACTTTTACATCCTACCCTGGAAGTTTCCTGCAAATAGTTCCACATTTCTGGTCTACAAGGCAGTTAGTCTACGTCCATTTTCAGTCTGATAGGCATTCCACGACTTTGCCCTGTTATCAAGCTTCGTGTACACCTAGTTTTTTATTATAAGAATGTCAGCTCGACGTAGATAGACATGGATGCTTTCTCCTTAGAATGACCAGCCAGACATACGACTCCTTACTCTCAACTTTATAAGTGTTCTTTCTACCTTTTTCTTATTTTTTTTTATATAATACTGAGAAATGTAAATACCCTTCTTGCTATGGGTTTTGGCAAAAGCTCTGAATGACAGGATGCTCGGATTCTGTCTCTGGAACACCGTTCCAGTCTTGGCTATCAACAACCCAGCTAATGCAAGATCTATGTTTCCGCATTAAAAATTGCTCTTGCTTGTGCAGTTGCCTGTACCATGTTACCTTTTGTGATAAATAAAGGAATTACAAAAAAAAAAGGATAGCCGATGAGCAGAAAAGGTAGGGCAGATTACTGATATAGAAAATGTATCTATATGTGTGATAAAACACCATTTTTTGTAATATTTTTTATCATAAAAGTAAAAGACGGCAACATAAACTAGTGCGATATTTGATTTTGCTAAACTAAATCATCATTATCTGGTTGGATAGATGGAGCAGCAATTCTCAGTGAATTCTCAAGGTGCTCATCGGATATTTTGGTTCTAATGTTGCCCTTTGTGTGCTTTATCAAATAGTTACTCACAACCATAGGTGCTGCCAAAACCCGATGCCATGAATAAAGCATGATTGTGAAGAGTGGGAGATTTTTCTTTGGGAAGATAAAACTTTATAAAAGTCCAGTAAAGAGACACTGTCAATTTTTTCTTTAGCCCCACAAAGTGTAAATGCATTTTTACAAAAAAAATTCATTAAAAAATCAACATTTTTAAGTTTACATTTTTGTCTTGGACCACATTCATAGCCATCTTAGGCTGCATACAGCTTGTGGGGCTCAGGTTGGACCCCCCTGCTCTAAAGTATACACTACATGTAAAGTCAAACTCAAAAATCCACTAAAATCTCTGTTGTCATCTTCATGCTCATGAAACCAACAGCTACAGATATAATCCTACTGCTAGCCGGAGACACATGGAAGCTACAATGTTGAAATAGGAAATGGTGGTGTCCCATTCTGTACCTTGCTACGCAGTGCGGCTGAGGCTTGTAAATCAAAAAAGTTGCTCAACAGAACTACAAATCTTTTTTGCAGGTAAAACAATAAGCAAATCTGTATTTCAACTGTCAAATTAGCAGCTTGCCTAGTGTTCCACTTTAATTTAAAACCCTGGCAGAATAGAGAAGAATGTCTTTTTATCTAATTGGTTCCTGAATTTTGTATTTTCCTCACCACAATTTACATAAGCAAAATATGGATTTTGAATTGAATAACCACGGCCTACCCAGTGTTAATTAGATTTAGTGTAATTTTTTTTCCTAATGCAATCAGACTATGCTAATTAAGAATACGTAAATGATCCGACTGCGATAAAGTAAAAATTATTATCATATACATTGGCATTTTAAATTGTTCGGTGGTTTTGGACTTTTTTTTTTTTTGTGAAAACGACTTTGCGGTTGACTGATTTTATAGGAACATCAGAACGCACATGTGACTCCAGTAAACTGCTTGTTATTTGTGCGCTTCTATCAACACATGTGCTACTGAGCCGTAAAAATGGAGAGAAAAGTTCTAAAGGGAAGATGTAATATTTTGTAAGTATTGCAGCTCTTTGTGGTGCATGTGTGTGCATAAAGATATGTACTGTGTATGTGTATATGTGTATATTTACATATATATATATATATATATATATATATATATATATATATATATATACTGTTTATATTAAAAGAAAGGTGATATCCACACTCCATCCAAAATAACTGCAACGGTGCTCCACACAAAACAAATAATGTAGCAACAGGTATAGTGAGGGCTTACAGGGCTTGCACAAACACACACACATACATTACGGAGTCCATTTATCAATGTTTTCAGGGTTTGCAGACTTTTCACTCCAGATTCCTAACTTTTCAGCCAAGATTTAAACTGCCAGGGCCGTCTTTAACACAGGGTAAAAGGGGCAGCTGCCCCGGGCCCAGTCATTGTTGTGGGGTCCAAGGCATCTTCCCCTTAAGCCTGCACTGCCCACAAATAGTTGATAAGTGGATTCGGGAGCGCCCAAGAAAATGTTTGCCCATGGTCCAATCAATATTAAAGATGCCCCTGCAACCTGCCACACTCTATTTATCACAGTGGTTTTCACCCATTTTCAAAGGGCATTCACTCAAGATTTGCAATGTGAAAATAGAATCAAACAACATTCACCCATATTCTCCATCTGTTCTTCAGTGGGAAAGTTCTTTATTGTAGTATTCACTCTATTTATTGCTCAGTGGGTCCAATAAACTATTGATGGTGCACCAATTTTTAATTTTTAATTTTTTTTTTGTATGTATGGAATGCGCCAAAGGAACATTGAAAGGTTTAAATAGGGAAATGAGAATAATGTGCCAAATGTTACAAGTCATCAAAGTGTACACAATCTGCACCAAATAAATAGCTACTCAGAAAATTAGTTTGTCAATGTTTGGGGCAATAGAGGTGTGATGACTCAAGGCAGTCAAGATAAATGGTTTCTGCACACGCTATAAGCATTGCAACATACAGTATACTGTAAATATGTATGTATATATATATATATATATATATATATATATATAGAATAAAGATATCCTTCAAAAGAAGGAGAGAGGTTTAAGGCGCTTCCCTGGCCAATACAACTTATTGAAAAATATATAAATGGTGTGTTTAACCTTATAAACCAACATAAAACCTTTACAGGTAGATAATATAAACAACCTTTGCAGGCAAATGACACAGTGGTTACTTTGTAACAATCACAAATAAAGCTTCAATACCGCAGAGAACAAAAACAAAACTGGTATGTGTCCTTTTAAAGTTTAAATATATATATATTTATACTGTATATATACACTGAGCAAAATTATAAACGCAACACTTTTGTGTTTGCCCCTATTTATCATGAGCTGAACTCAGAGATCTATGACTTTTTCTATGTACACAAAAGGCCTATTTCTCTCAAATATTGTTCACAAATTTGTCTAAATCTGTGTTAGTGAGCACTTCTCCTTTGCCGAGATAATCCATCCACCTTACAGCTGTGGCATAACAAGATGCTGATTAGACAGCATGATTATTGCACAGGTGTGCCTTAGGCTGGCCACAATAAAAGGCCACTTTTAAATTTTGCAGATTTACTGTATTGGGGGGGGGGGGATCAGGGGGTTCCAAAAACCAGCCAGTATCTGGTGTGACCACCATTTGCCTCATGCAGTGCAGCACATCTCCTTCGCATAGAGTTTATCAGGTTGTTGATTGTGGCCTGTGGAATGTTGGTCCGTTCCTCTCCAATGGCTGTGAGAAGTTGCTGGATATTGGCAGGAACTGGAACATGCTGTCGTATACGCCAATCCAGAGCATCCCAAACATGCTCAATGGGTGACATGTAAGTATGCTGGCCATGCAAGAACTGGGATGTTTTCAGCTTCCAGGAATTGTGTGCAGATCCTTGCAACATGGGGCCATGCATTATCATGCTGAAACATGAGGTGATGGTCGTGGATGAATGGCACAACAAAGGGCCTCAGGATCTCGTCACAGTATCTCTGTGCATTCAAAATGCCACCAATAAAATGCACCTTTGTTCATTGTCCATAGCATACGCCTGCCCATACCATAACCCCACCAACACCATGGGCCACTCCACCTACAACATTGACATCAACAAACCACTTACCCACAGGACGCCATACAGAGTTTCTGCCATCTGCCCTGTACAGTGAAAACCGGGATTCATCCGTGAAGAGAACACCTCTCCAAAGTGCCAGATGCCATCGAATGTGAGCATTTGTCCACTCAAGTTGGTTACGACAATGAACTGCAGTCAGGTCGAGACCCCGATGAGGATGACGAGCAGCAGATGAGCTTCCCTGAGACGGTTTCTGACAGTTTGTGCAGAAATTCTTTGGTTATGCAAACCGATTATTGCAGCAGCTGTCCAGGTGGCTGGTCTCAGATGATCTTGGAGGTGAAAATGCTGGATGTGGAGGTCCTGGGCTGGTGTGGTTGTAATGCCAAATTCTCTGAAACGCCTTAGGAGATGGCTTATGGTAGAGAAATGAACATTCAATTCAAGGGCAACAGCTCTGGTGGTCATTCCTGCAGTCAGCATGCCAATTGCATGCTCTCTCAAAACTTGAGACATCTGTGGCATTGTGCTGTGTGATAAAACTGCACAGTTTAGAGTGGCCTTATATTGTGGCCAGCCTAAGGCACACCTGTGCAATAATCTGTGAGGTGGATGGATTATCCTGGCAAAGGAGAAGTGCTCACTAACACAGATTGAGCAGGGCCCTCTGATTCCTCCTGTATTGAATTGTATTGTAATTGTACTGTCTGCCCTCGTGTTGTAAAGCACTGCACAAACTGTCGGCGCTATATAAATCCTGTATAATAATAATAATTTAGACAGATTTGTGAACAATATTTGAGAGAAATAGGCCTTTTGTGTACATAGAAAAAGTTGTAGATCTTTAAGTTCAGCTCATGATAAATAGGGGCAAACACAAAAGTGTTGCGTTTATAATTTTGCTCAATATATATATATATATATATATAGCCATGTGCTCCCTTAAGAGTGGCTGATAGTTGTGGTCCACCCGCCTGCTGTCCTCACTCACACGTATTCCACACATCCAACGTCACTGAACAGGCCTTTGTTTTTGGTGTTTTATTTGGGGGTTTGAACTTGGATAGGGGATACATGGGACCTACTATATACACCTCCGGTATATACAGTCTTCACCTCCTGTACTTCTCTCCAGTACACTATTTGCTGACCGTTACACTTGTCCTCCTGGTCCGACGGGGGATTTATCAGACCTCTACAATACTTCTTCTTCACCACAGCTAGCACAGGGGAGGCCTGCTGCAGGCGCCATTAAGGTCTCAGAACTACCGTTTGTGGGTGAGAGCTGTAGGTTTCTCTCACTGAAAGCAGACAGCCACTCTTGTGTAGCAAAGTACGTTGGTGCTAGCCGGGCCTATGGGTGAACTACTACTCCCAGCCCATCCTTCAGACCCATCCGGTCTGTCCTGGGGTCTAATGGCTCTCCTTCCTCTTAGTTGGTTCCTCCTGGCTTCCACAGACTGCTCTCTCTCTCTCCCAGACTGTCCCAGCCATCTCCTCCAACTCCCAGGGGCCACCAGTCACTTATTGGTGGATTCCTTTAAAGAGTCTCCTTCCATGTAGACCTCAGCTGCTCTCTTGCTTCTAATGTGCGGCTCCAGGAGCCGACTCCCGCTCCCGGCTGCACCCAAGCCCCAGACCTCAGGTTCACCCCCCCTCCCCAGAAGGGGGATTATCTCCAGGGCGAGGCCTGTTCCGCAACTCCTGACTACATCCTCACTCTTCCACCCGAACTCTCCTGCTGGCAGATAGCTGTATTTAAGGAGGCCTGCCCCCTGACTAATCCAGCCACTGGATTGGCCAGAGCTCCTTGTCATACATCAGGAAGTGACACCTCATCATCCATCCCCATTCTAGAGCTTTCCCAGCTCAAGGGGAGGATTCTCCACCCCTGAACCACTCCCAGCCCAGATCAAAACATTCAGGCCTACACCAACAGTTAGGCCTGACTAGATTTTTCCTTACCTACCAAGAATCTACAATAGTAAAAGCACCTATACTATGGGGGTGCTGCATATATATACACACTCACCTGCAACTTTATTAGATACACCTATTCAATTGCTTTTTGACAAAGCATGTAAATTGTGTGACACGCGACAACCTCATTGCTCTTCCCCTGCCTGTACCCATCCAGTGCTTTTATGATATTTCAATAAAGTGATTGAATAGATGCAATTGTGTGGGTGTGCAACCTATCCGATTTCTCGTTCACACTGTTCAATTGCTTGTTAGCACAAATTGCTAATCAGCCAATCACATGGCAGCAACTCAACGCATGTAGGCATCTAGACGTGGTGAAGACAACTTGCTGAAGTTCAAACCGAGCATCAGAATGAGAAAGAAAGGGGATTTAAGTGACTTTGAATGTGACATAGTTGTTGGTGCCAGGCGGGCTGGTCTGGGTATTTCAAAGACTGCTGATCTACTGAGATTTTCACACACAACCATCTCTTGGGTTTACAGAGAATGTTCCAAAAACGAGAAAAAATCCAGTGAGCGGCAGTTGTGTGGACGAAAATGCCTGGTTGAATTCAGAGATCAGAGGAGAATGGGCAGACGAGATGATAGAAAGGCAACAGAAACTCAAATAGCCACTCGTTACAACCAAGATATGCAGAATACCATCTCTGAATGCACAACACATCGAACCTTGAAGCAGATGGGCTACAGCAGCAGAAGACCACACTGGGTGCCACTCCTGTCAGCTAAGAACAGGAAACTGAGGCTACAATTCGCACAGGGTCACCAATAGAAGATTAGATAAAAATGTTGCCTGGTCTGATGAGTCTCGATTTCAGCTGCGACATGGTAAGGTCAGAATTTGTCATAAACAACATGGAAGCATGGATCCTGTCAAGACTGGGCTCTCAGCAGCTCCCTTTTCTGTGCTCAGGCTACCCAGCTGTCGGATAATTGTCAGAACTCATTAATAAATTAGTATAATTTCGTGCTTAGGTAATGAAGGTTTATATCTATCAGACTGCTGCCTACCCTGAGATCTCCACTAGGTGGAGTAGTGGTATGTTATTAAATTAAAGGGGTAAATGGCGCTGCCCATATTATAAAATAAATTACATATATTTCTCTTGATCACTTATGTGCATAAACCATAATTCATAGAGAACTAATATCTCTAAAAAGTGCTTATATGTGAAGCAAATATAAACGTGATCAACATTTCATAAGTCTATTATATCAAACACTGATATCAAAATGAATAGTCCATATAATATCATAAAAAGATTAGAAATAATGATAAACTCTAAAAATTTTGTGTTCTGATTATGTGCAAAAGACAAAAACTTCTGTGCAAAAAATTGAGGTCCACTCGTGCTCCCCTCTCGGTTTCACACTCACTAGATAGCGACACCCCTGCAGGGGTAAATCGCATGTAAACAGGTCTGCCTTTGATCCTGGTGTCCAATGGACGATCCTCCTCTGTAACATGGTTAGATCACCGAATGTATCAGCAAATTGATAGATGACAAAGATTGACACTCATGGCGTAAATCTGATAATGAGTTTATTAAAGTCAATCAAAGAGTCTTTATAACAGCTTAAAAATCACACTCCATGAGTGCAGGGACAAACCACAGTCTATTTCCGTGTGTCTGGGACAGTGTGCGTTCCACAGACCAATTCTGCTTAACCGAAAGTGGCGTGATTGCGTACCAAGCTCTGTTTTACGCGTTTCATCATCAGATGTTGCCAGAAGCGGTGCCATCTTCGTACACCTCACGTCTTATATAGTATGTGAGATTGTCGCATTGACTCCACCTGTTGTTTTATCACATTCATATTTGCAAAGGGGTCAAAATATCCCATTTCTAACTGGATTTAATGTAAATTACTTTTAAATTCTCCATGGGCTTTCTATATTTTATCACTTAAAAATATCTCTGAGCCACCAGTAGTGAGAAGAAACATTCCCAAATCTATTCACATTCTTTCCAAAGGGATTGTATACCTCTCTACCCCCCCAATAGTCAGGTGAAGCATTTGCAGGCTCAAACGCATAGTGCAATCCAGATATTATCTGGTAAGACTTTTAAATTTGCAATTTATTTAAAAAATCAAAAAAAAAAAAAAATATATATATATACAATGCCTTGCGAAAGTATTCGGCCCCCTTTGAACTTTGCAACCTTTTGCCACATTTCAGGCTTCAAACATAAAGATATAAAACTGTAATTTTTTGTGAAGAATCAACAACAAGTGGGACACAATCATGAAGTAGAACAAAATTTATTGGATATTTCAAACTTTTTTAACAAATAAAAAACTGAAAAATTGGGCGTGCAAAATTATTCAGCACCCTTAAGTTAATACTTTGTAGCACCAGCTTTTGCTGCGATTACAGCTGTAAGTCGCTTGGGGAAGTCTCTATCAGTTTTGCACATCGAGAGACTGAAATTTTTGCCCATTCCTCCTTGCAAAACCGCTCGAGCTCAGTGAGGTTGGATGGAGAGCGTTTGTGAACAGCAGTTTTCAGTTATTTCCACAGATTCTCGATTGGATTCAGGTCTGGACTTTGACTTGGCCATTCTAACACCTGGATATGTTTATTTGTGAACCATTCCATTGTAGATTTTGCTTTATGTTTTGGATCATTGTCTCAGGTATTTTGCAGACTCCATCAGGTTTCCTTCCAGAATGGTCCTGTATTTGGCTCCATCCATCTTCCCATCAATTTTAACCATCTTCCCTGTCCCTGCTGAAGAAAAGCAGGCCCAAACCATGATGCTGCCACCACCATGTTTTACAGTGGGGATGGTGTGTTCAGGGTGATGAGCTGTGTTGCTTTTACGCCAAACATAACATTTTGCATTGTTGCCAAAAAGTTCGATTTTGGTTTCATCTGACCAGAGCACCTTCTTCCACATGTTTGGTGTCTCCCAGGTGGCTTGTGGCAAACCTTAAACTACACGTTTTATGCATATCTTTAAGAAATGGCTTTCTTCTTGCCACTCTTCCATAAAGGCCAGATTTGTGCAGTATACGACTGATTGTTGTCCTATGGACAGAGTCTCCCACCTCAGCTGTAGATCTCTGCAGTTCATCCAGAGTGACCATGGGCCTCTTGGCTGCATCTCTGATCAGTCTTCTCCTTGTATGAGCTGAAAGTTTAGAGGGACGGCCAGGTCTTGGTAGATTTGCAGGGGTCTGATACTCCTTCCATGTCAATATTATCGCTTGCACAGTGCTCCTTGGGATGTTTAAAGCTTGGGAAATCTTTTTGTATCCAAATCCGGCTTTAAACTTCTCCACAACAGTATCTCGGACCTGCCTGGTGTGTTCCTTGTTCTTCATGATGCTCTCTGCGCTTTAAACGGACCTCTGAGACTATCACAGTGCAGGTGCATTTATACGGAGACTTGATTACACACAGGTGGATTCTATTTATCATCATTAGTCATTGAGGTCAACATTGGATCATTCAGAGATCCTCACTGAACTTCTGCACTGAAAGTAAAGGGGCTGAATAATTTTGCACGCCCAATTTTTCAGTTTTTTATTTGTTAAAAAAGTTTGAAATATCCAATACATTTCGTTCCACTTCATGATTGTGTCCCACTTGTTGTTGATTCTTCACAAAAAGATACAGTTTTATATCTTTATGTTTGAAGCCTGAAATGTGGCAAAAGGGTTTCTTGAAATGCAAATAATTTTCAGATGAAACAATCTATATATAAAATACTAAAGTTCACATATTATAAACATAAATCCTAAAATACTCAAAAATTAAAAATTAACATGGACACATCAACATTGGTCCACTTAATTTATTCCTGTGTACTTATTAAAATCAACTAAATAATTCCATAAATGAACACTCCAAGAAATTTAAAAATTGGATATAAAACAGTTGAGGTCAATATCAATATTGAGGCCGCCAGGATCTAAAGACCCCAACCTATATATCCACCTCGTTTCATTCTGTGACACTCTTATCCTTTTATTGCCTCCTCTCCAGTGGTCCTTAATCCCGTCTATCCCATAGAATATAAGTCCCGTAGGATCTTTCTGGTGAACCTCTTTAAAGTGTCGGGAAAGGCTGTGCTTGGTGAACCCTTTTCTTATATTATTTATATGTTCCCTGATTCTTACGTAGAAGGGCCTGGTAGTTCTGCCCACGTATTGTAAATGACATGGGCATTCGATGAGATAGGTGACATGTGTGCTATTGCACGTGATTAGTTCTCTATTAGTTACTCCAGATCTAAAGGATTCTTTTTTTCTTGGCTGTTTCTTGTTCACTTTACATGGTAAACATTTCTGACACCTGTAAAATCCATTCATATCTGAGAACAATTTTACATTTTCCGGGGGGTTAATGACATTATGAACTCGATGGTTTCTGAGGGTGGGTGCTCTTGTATATACAAATCAGGGTTTATTGGGGAGAATCTTGGATTAAATTCTATGTGATTTCAAGATAGGCCAATATTTCTTCACAATCTGTTATACTGATCGGTATTGCTTATTGAATTCTGTAATAAAAGCCACATCAGTAACGGGTTTTATATTCTTATCTTTCTTCACCTGTTCCTGTTCATATTTCTTACTTCCTCTTTTAATTTCCCCAGGTTCTCCTTTTGGTACCCTTTTTCTTCAAATTTCTTTATCATAGTATCTGCCTGTAATTCAAAATCTTCTAAAGTGCAGCAATTTATTCGCAACCTCATTAGTTGGCCTTTAGGAATATTACTTTTCCACTTTGGATGGCGACAGCTTGAGGCCCTGAATGTTCCCATATACCCATATGATGGCACTTAACCTCCCTGGCTGTATGATTATTTCAGATTTTTGGTGCTGAAAGCGGTACAATTATTTTGCATGGAAATTTGGCGTTTTATATTGTAGGCCTGTAATTCTTAGGAATAACTCACTTAAATCTGTCCAAACAAGAGTCTAGTAGACATCCCGGGTATGATAAAGTTTAAAACATGAAATCATAAATTATAATATAATAAATAACTAAAAATAATTATCAAAAATAATAACCTAATATTAATACAATTTATTCAATAATGTAATCAAACCAAAAACAATGAAATTTGCTCAGTTGCAGAATTGTCGCTGTCGTCACTTTCAGTTTCTGATGATAAATTTCCCCAAAAATCAGTATCACTCAATTCTGCAAATGATTCTTATTTACTATCGGTGTTTTCTAGCTGATCAAAAAACACTTTTGACGTAAAGGGATGCTTTTTGATTGCCATGGTCATTCTCAAGTTTCCAGGCAGAAAGAATGGCATATATAATATAAAAGTGCATGCAGGGCACTGGGCAAACCATTAGGGACAAAGGGGATGTGAAATGATTTCATACAGTAATGTAATCTTACAGATTACAGTGTACTGTATATGTGCTGTGTGTTTCACTTTTTGAATTTGCCACCGGTCTCCGCCCCCTTGCGATGCTCGCAGGGAACGGAGCCCGGCACATAGAGGCATTGGGCGGAGGACACAGCCCGCAGACATGGCGGGGGACATCGCTGGATCCAGGGGACAAAATAATTAACGCTGCCCTGGATCCAGCGATGCAATCCCGGGTGTGGCTCGGTGTTACCGCTAATGGTACTGAAATTCCACCCCGGGCCACACTCGGGAATACCGCCAGGGAGGTTAAAGCCCAACTTTAAGCGTAATTTTAAAATGTAGTAATCCTTCTGCATTTTATAATAATAAAATAATAGCAAATAATAAAAACATGAAAAATAATAATAAAAATAATAGCTCTTGCTGCAATATTGATCCCCTCTCTAGTGCTGTTTCTGCATGCCCATTGCTTTACTTGTCCAGTAAAAAGTCTCTTCTGGGTGGAATGATGTCCAGGATCATTTGGCCTACTAAGTGCAGGGAGTCACTATGGTGCCCTGGAATCACAGTGTAATGATGCAGAAAATGGCACTGACAACATCATACCAGTGGCGCATCTCTACATTTCTGCGGACCACCCAGCATCGGAGAAGAAACTAAGAGGAAGAGGACCCTGTATTTCATGTGACCAGTCTGAAGATCCAAAAATAGTAAGTATAAAAAAATACCAAAAATAACATGCAGCACGGGTCAAGGAGCGCTAGGGGAGGACTGGCGGAAGGCTGGAATTGGGATTTTAGCCAGGTAATTGGTCATTTATGCATCAAGCTTTGCATTAGGAAGTGGAGGAAAGGTCCCCTATCACTGGAGTAACAAGAATAAGATTAACCACTTCAGCTCCAGAAGGTTTACCCCCTTTCATGACCAGGCCATTTTTAGCGATACGGCACTGCGTTACTTTAACTGACAATTACGCGTTCGTGTAACGCTGAACCCAAATAAAATGTATGTCTTTTTTTTCCCCACAAATAGAGCTTTCTTTTGGTGGTATTTGATCACCTCTGCGTTTTTTATTTTTTGCGCTATAAACAAAAAAGCCTGATAATTTTGGAAAAAAAAACAATATTTTTTCCTTTTTGCTATAAAACACATCCAATAAAAAAATGTAAAAAATCGAATTTCTGCATAAATGGAGGCCAATTTGTATTCTGCTACAGTATATATTTTTGGTAAAAAAAATTCCAATAAGCATATATTGATTGGTTTGCACAAAAGTTATAGCGTCTACAAACTATGGGATAGATTTATGGACTTTTTATTTTTTTACTAGTAATGGCGGCGATCAGTGATTTTTAGTAGGACTGCGACATTGCAGTGGAGAAATCTGACACTCTGGGGTTGATTTACTAAAGGCAAATAGGCTTTGCACTTTGCAAAGTGCAGTTCCTCCAGAGCTTAATAAATGAGGTAAAGCTCCACTTTGCAAAGAATACAAAATCACGTGCATGGAAAATAAAATTGGTGCATCTTTGCTTGCACACGATTGGATGATGGAAGTCAGCAGAGCTCCTGCTCATTTACTAAGCTCTGGAACAACTGCACTTGCAAAGTGCACAGTCTATTTGCCTTTAGTAAATCAACCCCTTTGTGTTGTCACTCCTGAGTTAAAAAAACAAAAACAATGCAATGTGCTATCATCTGTGCATCGGTATTGTATACTTCCGCAGCATACACGATTGGCCGCGTTATAAGGCAGCTGCTGGTGTACATAGACCCTTGTTAAATCACGGACAATGACTTTGATTTGAAGGATATAACGTCTTTTGAACGAATACATAACTCATCTAAAGGTTATTTCATTTGCCTGGAGCTGTTCTTAAAAAAAAGTCACACTGTGAGCTCTGTTGACTACATTGCGATTTTTTTTTGGTGACTGGGGCTCACCATCTCTCTTTTGTATTTACCTTCAGTCGCAGGAAGCAAAGAGAGTTGCGGTGAAGTATTTGACTGTCTGAGCCGGTTGACACATGCTGTGCCCCATAGGACACCACTGATTCCTGTGCTGGAAAAGGGACAATGCAACTTAATCAGGCTGACAGGAAACAGACAGCGATTACAGTGTGCGGCTGCATCTGCTGGGTTCCACTTCAGTGAGCGAAGAGTTATCTGCGTTTTTATGTACATCCTTTTTCATGTTTCATTGAACTTATACTGTATTATTAAACACATCAAAATATAATGACGCTCATTAAAGGCAAGAAAAGAGTACGTTTGGGTATAATACTCACAGGCGCGTTCTATTTCCTTTCACTTTTGCATCCTCCAGCAGTTTTTCAAGGTGTAAAAAATATTATAAAAAAAAAAAAATAACATTATAGCAAATAGAAAGCTTTAGATGAGAAAACATTAAAACTGTCGGAAAAGAGACAGGCAGGTGATTATGATAAATTATAAGAACCTACAGCAAAGGAAAATGGTTATGATAAAAACCACCATAGGAATGAGGGACTTTTTAAAATAGATGTAAACCCCGTCACAAATATCTCATTGAAGCTTTCACATGGTAATGTCATTTCGAAAGCAAGGTTTATTTATTTATTTATTTAATTCACAGCTTTTTTTAAGGCCTCCTGCATACGAATGAAGCATTTAAATCTGTACAGATCCGGTCGTGGCTCTGCTATAGCCAATGAATCCAGGTTTTAGATCCATATTCTAAAGCAGGGTTCGGGTCTGTAAAAAAAAAAGGGCCAAATTCCGTGTTCAGAGATTAGTTTGTTTGCGTATTTCACAGTGTACACATGCAAACATTTGCCATTTACTTGCATATAGTGTACAGCACAAATAAATTCTATTGGAGCTGCCTGCCTCCTAGTAACCAAGGACACTAGGCAGCAGGAGCTAGGAGGGAGATGGCTCGCACCACCTAACGCCCATTGTTGCTGGAAGGCAGGTGGCTCACACCACCTAACGCCCATTGTTGTTAGGAGGCAGGTGGCTCACACCACCTACTGCCCATTATTACTAGGATGCTGGTGGCTCACACCACTTAATGCCCATTGTTGCTAGGAGGCAGGTGTCTCACACCACTTAACGCCCATTGTTGCTAGGAGGCAGGTGTCTCACACCACCTAACGCCCATTGTTGTTAGGAGGCAGGTGTCTCACACCACTTAATGCCCATTGTTGCTAGGAGGCAGGTGTCTCACACCACTTAACGCCCATTGTTGCTAGGAGGCAGGTGGCTCACACCACCTAATGCCCATCGCTGCTAGGAGGCAGGTGGCTCAAACCACCAAACTCCCATTGTAGCTAGGAGAAAGGTGGCTCACACCACCTACCGCTCATTATTACTAGGAGGATGGTGACTCACACCACCTAATTCCCATTGTTACTAGGAGGCAGGTGGAACCAGAGCTGCTGTTAGAAACCACAGGGCACCATACAGCCAACCTGACAGAGCCCCCCCCACAATTATCACAGTTTACTGTGCTTCAGTTATGAATGAACACAGTGACCGATCAGTACTGAACATGAATTGTGTTCATTTGGGAAAGGAAGGGGATGGTAAATATGACATATTTACCAGAACCTTTCTGTACTCTCCATCTTGTTGTAAGCTTGCAGCTGGCTATGGAAAGAAGAGAAGGGAAGCACTGCAGGGGTAGGAGGGGCTAGGGTGAGGGTACAGGAAGGGAGATCAGTGCTGTGGGGAGGGGGGGAATTACTGGAACCAATCGCCTGTATGGCTTTTTCTGCAGCAGTTGAAAATTGTCAAGAAGGAGAGAAAAAAATGCCAGCTTACAGCTGTTGCAGAGACAGCCATACAGGGAATTGGTTCCAGTAATTGCCCTGCGCCATGCCAATCACCCTCTCTGCCCACATCCAATTCACCCTGCTTTCTGGGCCCCCACTGGCCTTGGCCCCATTCAGGAGGAGTGGGGGTACCCCCTTATCCACAGCCCTGGGGGAACTATTGGCTGCAGTCACAGCTCAGTTGCATTTTCGGAGATATTTTCCTGTGCTGCAATTATCTAAAGTAAAATTGCATTTGTGTAGGCGGGGTCATCTGCGCCCATGAATGCAGAGCACGCTCATCAATGCTCGGGACCAGACGGAGACTGCGATCATGTGAAGAAGCTAACATTAAGGCTCTTCCCCAATTTAAAGATGAGCCTTTGCTGTCTGCAGTAATAAAGTGCAGAGTTCCTCTGAAATGTGACTTATTTTATGTCACTATGCACTGCAACTTGTATGTTTGCATTAGGAGGGATGTGTTGAGCCTGCGCTCACTCCACCAGTCTAGCGTACCTCTGTTACCTCTTTCCCGGTAACAGAATGGAGTCCCGCTGAGCACCTAGCGTGGACCTCATGTGCGCACTCACTTAACTCTTTCCTTCCAGTAACTCGTTATCGGCATAGATCTCAGCAATGCTAGTCTGCCTCGGTTGCTATGGGAGATGAGCCATTAGGGAGGGAGCCAGAATATCAACCCCATCACTACAGAAGGACCTGCCACCTTACAAGGTACCACACCCAATGACTGGTTGCTTGTAGCTTGTTCCTTCACTTGATTACCCATGGCAACTACACTCCTCCTGCGTGTTCTCCCTTCCTAAAGCCCGCTGTCTGCTGACGTCACAGAGCCGGTCCAGGCTCTGAATAAATCCCGACCGTATGGTGAGGATCCACCCAGAAGCTTGGACTGACACCTGGCTCAGCCTACGCCCGAGAGCCTTAGCCAGCCCCTCCTGCCCCTTCCACAGCCCAGCGCTTCAATGAGCACTGGAGGGGAGAGCAGAGAGCTGGAAACTGACAGTCCTGTCTCTCTGCGGAACTAAGTGATTGTGGTGTTTGATTGATCATTTCTCACTGCAGAGTATCATTTTTTCTTTTTTTTCTTTTTCTTTTTTTGCAAAGTCCATACTTCTCTTTTAAGGTCCAGAGACTGTGATGGCCACTCCAGAACCCTCACCTTTTTCTGCTGTAACCATTTAGGGTCATTGTCGTGCTGGAAAGTCCCATCAAAGAGTGTCCCATCTGCAGCTTTCGTGCAGAAAAGTGCAAATTGTCTGTCAGTATTTTTTGATAACATGCTGCATTCAACTTTCCATCAATTTTCACAAGATTTCCCGTGCCTTTAAGCTCACACACCCCTAAAACAACAGTGGGCCCCCCATGCTTCACGGTAGGGATAGCATTTCCGTTATAGGCCTTGTTTACTCCTCTCCAATCACAGCGCTTATGGTTGTGACCATAAAGCTCTATCTTGGTCTCTTCACTCCAGATTACAGTGTGCCAGAAGCTGTGAGGCGTGGCAAGGTGTTGTTCGGCATATTGTAACCAGGTTTTTTTGTGGCATTGGCGCAGAAAATGCTTCTTTCTGTCAACTTGACAATGCAGCTCATTTTTTTTAAGTTTCATCATATTGTGCTCCTTGAAACAACCATACCATCTTTTTCCAGAGCACCAGAGAACCTTTGGGTTTTCTTTGCATTCCGAACAGTTATTTTGGCAGTTGTGGCAATCTTTCTTGGTCTACCTGACCTTGGCTTTGTATCAAGAGATTCCCAAATTTTCCACTTCCTAATAAGTGATCGAACAGTACTGACTGGCACATTCAAGACTTTGGGTATCTTTTAATATTCCTTTCCATTTTTATAAAGTTCCATTACCTTGTTACACAGGTCTTTTGACAGTTCTTTTCTGCTTAGTGTCTAGCATGCTCAGTGTATCCACGTGAGAACTAACAAACTCATTGACTATTTATACACAGACACTAATTGCAATTTAAAAAGCCACAGATGTGGGAAATTAACCTTTTATTTCCATTTTAACCTGCGTGTGTCACCTTGTGTGTCTGTACCAAAGCCAAACATTCCAGGGGATGGAAACTTTTAATCAGAGCCAGTCGGGTGATTCCTGTTATCATTCTGATTTAAATAAAAGACAAACAACTATGTGATATATAATAATGGCTTCATATGATCACTATCCTTAAATAAAGACAGTTTTCTGGCATGATCAGTCATATTTTCAATATCAATGCTAGGGATGGGCAAACGATTCGTCCCGAGCATGAGTTCGGGCCAAACATTGGCTGTTCGTCTGTTCACCGAACAACTGAATTATCAGGTCGCTCGACTGTTTGTTCGGCCTGCCAAACAACCACAATGCACTGCACCGCCACACAGTGCATTGAAAGCCATGATTGGCTGAAGCAGTGAAAGCTTTGCCCAATAAGGGCACAGAGCACTGTCAGAGCCATGATTGGACACTGTCATAATGACTCTATCCAATCATGGCTCATTACTCTTAGTCCCACCCCACTCTATAAAAGTATTCTTTCAATAGTGGCCATTTTCAGAGTGATTTTGGCATGGAGAGAGATAGAACAGGGCTCTGTTCAGTGCTACTAGACAGTTAGTGTGCTATAGTGTGCTATTTATATTCTATTGTCAGTGTAGAATATTAGTTTAGTGGTTCAATCTAGGGATAGTGTGAGTGTAGTGACAACCATCATTTGTCTTTGCATTAGTGTGCAGCTAGAGTAGGGACAGTTCAGATAGTGTCAGTGTAGTGTAGAGACCAGTCATTCATCTTTACATTAGTGTATATTTAGAGTAGGGACAGTTCAGATAGTGTGATTCTAGTGACCGTTTAACACTGTATACTTCATTGCGTTACTGCCCGTTTAACGCTATATAGTTCTGTGAATTACTGCAAGTTTAACGCCATATAGTTCTGTGCGTTACTGAAAGTTTACCGCTATATAGCTGTGTGCGTTACTGCAAGTTTAACATCATATAGTTCTGTGCATTACTGCAAGTTTAACGCTATATAGTTCAGTATGTTACTGCAAGCTTAGCGTGATATATTTCATTGCGTTACTGCAAGCTTAATGCCATATAGTTCTGTGTGTTACTGCAAGTTTATCGCCATATATTTCATTGTGTTACTGCAAGTTTAACGCCATATATTTCTGTGCGTTACTGCGTAACGATATATAGTTGTGTGCGCTACTGCAAGTTTAACGTTATATAGTTGTGTGCATTACTGCAAGTTTAGCACCGTATATTTCATTGCATTAGTACATGTTTAATGTAGTATATTTCTTTGCATTATTCCACGTTTGACGTAGTATATTACAGTATATTATAGTGTATCCATGGAGTGTGTCTGTGTAGTGAGTACTCAAATTAAAGTGCACGAAACACCACTTTCCATTGATTAAAGTGCATCCATGTACACATTTCCACATCTTTATTACATTTTGTTCATAAGTAGTGTTGAGCGAACCCGGACTGTAACGTTCGGGTCCGTACCGAACTTTCGGGTGTCCGTGGCACGGACCCGGACCCGGACATTTCAAAAATCGTTCGGGGCACGGTGCCTGTGGGCTTTCAAGCCATGCCTGGGCTTGCAATGTCAGGCCCAAGCGAGTTGTGATGAATACTTGTTTTACATTATTTCTACACCTTTACACATGTACCTACGTGAAATTAGTTACCTTTCACCACAAAGCACGTGAAATTAAACTCATGAGTGATGTGTCTGTGTGAGGTACCTATGTGATATTATATGACATTATATGATGCAGTTTGCACCTTATTACGTTTCTTTATATGATGTAATTTGTACATGATTACGTTACTTTATATGCCACGATTTGAACGTCATTACGTGTGTTGATATATTGCAATTTGA
>BLSH010367861.1:1395793-1407510 GCA_018402905.1 Glandirana rugosa | reverse complement strand
CAAGAAACGATGATCCTCAAGTAGAGACGTGTCGACCAACAGGAGGGAATGATATAATTGGTGTAGTCATGGCCCGTGCTTTTGGGGGAAGGACAGGTCTGGTAAAAAGTCGAAAGTCGCGATAGTGTGAAACTTACTGTTAATGAGTCAGTACGTTGTGCCATGGGTATACTTTAAACGCAGGAAAAAAAGTGTGTTTATCTCGAAAGAAAACCACCATAAATTAGTGACCTCCCCCCAAATAAAAAACACGATGAAAGCTCTATTTGTGTGAAAAAAAGGACGCAAATTTCATATGGGTACCGTGTTGCATGACTGAGTAATTGTCATTCAAAGTGTGATAGCGCTGAAAGCTGAAAAATGGTCTGGACAGGAAGGGGGTTTTCGTGCCCGGTACTGATGTGGTTAATATAGTAAGGGAGGACAACCAGCTGTGCAGAGATGAACTCCTAGTAGCAAAGAACTGGCTGTGTCCAGCAGTTTGTGATCTCAAATGACTGCAAAAATGCAGAAAAACATTGAAAACTCCCAATTTCAGGCTTCTGGCAGAAAAGAACGTGGGGTTGATTTACTAAATAAGTAGAGGGTGTTTACTTAGCAAACTGAATGTTCACCGAGCTTTGTAAATCAGTTGAACCCGAGCTTACTTTAGAGCATGCCAATTGTGAGCAAGGGCGTTTTCTTCCACATTATTGGGTGATTGAATGGAACACAGCTTCAATGTATTTAAAAAGCTTAAGTGGAACTTTAACTTAAATAGGAAGTTCCACTTTATGTCCTCCTCCCCCCTCCTGCCACATTTGGTACATTATAATATTTTTTTTTGGGGGGGGGGGGGGGGCTAGTTTTCATAGGTACCTGCTCTTACTTCTGCTCGACCTAGGCGCTCCAAGCAAAAGTTTGGCCCCCCTCTCTTTGCCCGCAGCAAAGGGCACGTCAAAGGTCCCAGAAAGCTATGGGACCATTCATATTGCGCATGTGCAGTGGGAAGCCAAGCTGTGAAGCCGCAAGGAGTCCCAGCCGGCTTCCTTTAGTAAGCATGCTGGTACTGGGGACCCAAAGACTGGCAAATAACTGACCCGGCTGAGGCCTACGCTAGATCCTTGGCCAGGTAAGTGTCCTTTTACTAAAAGTCAGCAGCTACAGTATTTGTGAAAACAAAAGTGAAAAGACAAGTGCAACCTCCCTATCACATGAAACAAGGTGAACAATATCTATAAATGATTAAAAACGCACTCACAAAAGAGGAGCTTGTGCATAGCGGAAAAAGTCAAAGCTGCTGCCTCTGGAGCCACTGTGGCACCTGCTTCGGCCGTGAGCAGGGGGAGAAGAGCACAGGCAGGAGGGAGCCGCTGCTACAGGGAGACCAGGGATGGGAGCCTGGATGGAGAAGGTGCCTGGGAGTGCGCTGGAAGACAAGGACGAGTTTCAAAGCATGTCGCTTCTTCCTCAGCCTACAGCATTTGTAGCTGCTGACTTTTAATTTTTTCTTTCTAGGTTGAAGATCCTCTTTAGTAAAGGAGAAAATGAAACATTCCATTTCCAAAGTGAACAGCCTCTGCTCCTTTACTAAATGATCCTCACTCAATGAAACGACTTGGTGAAGCTTCCCTCCCTGCAGTGACAGTGTAGACAGAGACAGGCTGGAAATAAACACAGCAATGTTCACACATTAGCCTCTAATGGCAGCTTTCAAAGGATAATTAGAGAAGTGTGTCCGGGGTCAGGGGGTCCTCCAGACCCACAGGACAGGCTTTGAGAAGATGTAAAATGTGCAACACCTTCTGTTGTCTGCTTTTCAGGGGTGGTCTTGGCCAAGCCCTCCATTCAATGTAATTGGTTCTCTTTATTATTATTATTATTCAGGATTTATATAGCGTCGACAGTTTGCGCAGCGCTTTACAATATTAGGGCAGACAGCACAATTACAATACAATTCAATACAGGAGGAATCAGAGGGCCCTGCTCATTAGAGCTTACAATCTAAGAGGGAGGGTTGAATGATACGAAAGGGCAGTAAACTGCAGGGGATGAGCTGATTGAGAAAATAAGGAGTGTAGTTAGGTGGTGGCAGGATAGGCTTCCCTGAAGAGAAAAGTTTTCAGGGATCGCTTGAAGGTGGATAGATTTGGGGACATTCTGACCGATTGGGGTAGGGAGTTCCAGAGGAGGGGAGAGGCTCGGGAGAAGTCTTGGAGGCGAGTATGAGAGGAGGTGATGAGGGAGCTGGAGAGCAGGAGGTCTTGGGAGGAGCGAAGAGGACGGTTAGGTTGGTATTTTGAGACGAGGTTGGTGATGTAGCTGGGAGCAGAGTTGTGGATGGCTTTGTAGCTGATTGTTAGTATTTTGAATTTAATTAATTGGGTGAGTGGCAGCCAATGGAGGGATTGGCAGAGGGGGGTGGCAGACGTTAAACGGTTTGTAAGGTGAATGAGTCTGGCAGCGGCATTCATGATGGACTGGAGAGGGGATAGTCTATGTAAAGGTAGGCCAATGAGGAGAGAGTTGCAGTAGTCGAGGCGAGAGATGACCAGGGAGTGAATCAGGAGCTTTGTGGTTTCATTGGTTAGGAAGTGACGTATTTTGGAGATGTTGCGGAGATTGATTGGGCAAGCCTTAGAAAGTGATTGGATGTGGGGCCAAAAGGAGAGTTCAGAGTCCAGGATAACACCAAGCACCCTGACTTGTGGGGATGGGTGGATGGTTGTGCCATTGCTCTTGACAGAGAAGTCGGGGGAACTGGAACGTGGGGGTGGAAATATTATGAGTTCAGTTTTGGACAAGTTGAGTTTAAGAAAGTGGTGGGACATCCAGGCAGATATGTCTGTTAATAAGCTAGTGATACGTGAGGAGACTGATGGGGTGGGTTGGGGGGTGGAGAGGTAGATTTGGGTATCGTCAGCGTAGAAATGATATTGAAAGCCGTGGGAGGCCATCAGCCGACCCAGGGAAGAGGTGTATATATACATTATTAAAGCGACACTTTAATCCTTTTATTTATTTATTTTTAAGATATATATTTGAATGTGATCATATGAATGTCAACTAAAATGCTTAAAGCCACTTTCCAGCCCCCATCCCCAGACAATTGCAGACTTTTTAAATTTGTTTTTGTGCCCTGTGAGTACTTTAAATCCAGCCTAGATGTTATGGTCGCATCAAACAGGGCCGCATGCAGAAAATAGCAGCACACTATGCTCTCAATTTAGTAATGTGCATGCAGTTCATGGAATGCATTTCCCAGTAGTCATTGCTGATGAGAGCATGCAGTGTAGATTATGGGTGCAGCAAGGGAAAAATTATTTTTGCCACTTGCAACACCCATTGGCAGTAGTACCAGGGTCCTTATGTCACCATTGCAGTCCAGTGAACTACATGGGGGCTATACATGATAGCCTGGTTTCATGGGAAGTAAGCATCAGTCCATTCAAACAGCGAGGACTGCTGCAGTGGGGAGAAGGTACATCAAAGAAGGAAACAAAATGTTAAACTGGAGAGAGGATGCCCTACTCAACTTAAAGCATATCCAAAGTTTAAATCTGGTTAAAACCCCTTTAGTTTTTTCTGCGTCCATCTCGGGAAATTCCACGTTCACTTCCTGTCCTGTAGACTCACCAGGAAGTGAGAGGAAATCTTTTCAAAATGAGGGCTTAGACAGTTGTCACCAGAACAAATGCCCTTATTGGAATCTCCCCATTGGAGACACAGAGAGCAAAAAAAAATTGAAAACATAAAACCCTCCCTGAGCTGCATATCCACTCCCAATTGCCCCTTTCCCCCTTTTTACTTATCTTTTTCAGAAGTCTTCTAACCAGTCATATGAAGCTCTGTGTGCTCTTCATTTTTGGCAGTGGTCTTGGATAATGAAGAGAGGGGCACTGATATGATGACATTAGCGCAGCTGTTCGGATCATTACACCCCGAGTGCAGGAGGGCCCATGAACCCCTGCAATTTACAGTCCTTAAACCTGCCAGGTTGAGTGGCCCTGGACACCATTAAATCAGGAAGACTAAGCACGTCTTGTGGCAAAGAAAAGGTAATGCCAGGGTAATCTCCAGATTGTAGGTATTAGAGTCAGAACTGCCTTTTTAGAGTATACATGAGAAAAAATGTAAAATATATATACATCATGGAGTGGGCTTTCAATAAAAAGTTTTATCATTTTTTAATAGCCTTTAAAGAAATAAGCCAGGATCACAGGATCTCTGGATCACTAACGTGATTTTTAACTGCTTTAATTCTACCAAGAGCGCTAAAAATTCAGGTTAACACACTTGCTCCTTTGCTGTCTGAGGTCTATCAATTTGTTGTAATCCTTGTTGATGGCTATGAGGACCAGCAGCCTGCAGAGCAATGTACGGAGATCAGGAATTTGTTCCTACCCAAAACTTTGCTGCCAAAGATCTATAGATTAAGGACACAAAGAAAAACTTTATTGCACTCTGATCAAAAGGTGTTGTGATCTTGGAGTTCTTCAAGAACATCACTTAATTTTTGAAATAACACAGAACACCGAGTGCACGTAGCACTTTGTTCCATTCTGGCCATAGCCTTTTATGTATTAAAAACACATTTTTACTTCTGTCTCTGCTGTGCTGTAGCTCCATCCCAGGCTGAAGCCCAATTCATGAGTGTTCCTATGGGGGGGCCACAGCACAGCACAGTAGTCACTGCCCCCTCTCTAAGATCATTACCAGGGATAGGCATGGACCAAGGCTGCGGCGGACATTTTCCAAAGTACTGACATTAGTGAAGGACACCAAGGTACATTTCAAATTAAAACCTTCAAAAAAACACTGTCTACTGTCTGACCAAGTTCTATGAGTACAAAAACCATTTAAAATAACATTTATATGAAAACTGCTTGTGGTATAGGGTTATAAAATGTAAATGATTTTCAAAATTCTTGCCTTTTATATTTTTCGGTTGTATTAAGACGCAGCAGCAGCATCAAAGTCCTTTGTAGACTTGGATGAAGTAGCAATATGCAAACATGCGTCAACACGAGAATTCTCAAGGGAGGAATAGTGCATCATCATTGGTGTCAGTGGGAGGAATAGTGCCCCATCATTGGTGTCAGTGGGAGGAATAGTGCCCCATCATTGGTGTCAGTGGGAGGAATAGTGCCCCACCATTGGTGTCAGTGGGAGGAATAGTGTGCCATCATTGGTGTTAGTGGGAGGAATAGTGTGCCATCATTGGTGTCAGTAGGAGGAATAGTGCCCCATCATTGGTGTCAGTGGGGAAGTGCCACTGAGAAGGGACCCCCAGAATTATGATTGTTAACTTGCAGAACGTGACAGGGACTGGACTGGGTGTGGTGGTCTGGCCTGCCTGGCAGGGCTGGAGCTGGCTGGGCCCTGGACGGTCTGCAAGTTAACAACAATCATGATTTTGGTCACTAGTAGCACTGTGACTAGCACCTGGCTGGCTGTCCTCCTGAGGCCCGTAAATTTTACAGGGAGGGACAGTGTGAAATTTACAGGCCTCAGGAGTCAGGAGGACAGCCAGCCAGGTGCTAGTCACAGTGCTACTAGTGACCAAAATCATGATTGTTGTTAACTTGCAGACCGTCCAGGGCCCAGCCAGCCCCAGCCCTCCCAGGCAGGCCAGACCACCACGCCCAGTCCAGTCCCTGTCCCTTCCAGGCTCCCTGTGAAATTTACAGGCCTCACTGGCACCATGAAAAAAACGTACTCTGCTGGCCTGGCAGTGGCACTGCTCGCTCGAGTCGCTCCAACACAGTCTCCTCCTCAGGGGTGGACTCGAGTCAGGCAGGCTCAGCAGCGGCTCCCCTCCTCTGTCTGGCTGCAGTGAGTCAGTTCTTCTTCCCGCTGCGAGTGGCCATCCCCGCGCTGCTGCCCACACACTGGTCTGTGAGTCTCTCTCTCCTTTCCGCCAATTTGGAGGCGCGCGCCAGCTGACCAGCCCATCCCCCCTAGATCACTCTGCAGTCCGCACGAGGAGGATTGGGCGACGCCACACTCCCTGGCTGTCTTGCTATGGCCTAGGAGTCGGGGGATGCAAGATGATACAGTTACACAAAAAAAAGTGATGTGTAAAAAAAAGAAAGTCTGCTGCGGCGGCGGGCACCACAGGCAGCCCTGTCGGACACTGGTGTCCGGGAGCAGACACCTTGCCGATCCCTGATTATTACTGTCAACTGCCCTGCAACACCGATTCACATAAATATCATTCATAAATGCAATAGTAAACTATGAGGCAGCACTTTAGGGCTATGTGATACATCTTTCAGGACATTATTTTAATTTTAATTTTTTTTTATTTTTTATGTTATTTTTTTATTTTATTTTTTATTTTTATTATGTTTATTAGCAGCCACAGATACTATATCACACAGTACCACAGTGCTGAATGTTCATTTACAATTTCAGTCGTAAATGATCAGCCAGTATTGCGGAGCTGTGTAATAGATCTGCTGGCTGCTAGTAAACATGCACTGTGCCAGCAAATACATCACACAGCCGTACAGCATTGACTGAACTTTGCTTGTTCGGTGCACCTTACATCTCTCCCCTTAGTGTGCTGAATGGCGTAGCACTCTTCTCCATCATGTGCCTGCTGTTAGAGGCAAGGTCTGTAAATCAGACCTCATTACCAGCCTCATTATTAAATGCCAACTTAATCGTTCTCTTCGTTCTTCTCAAGACCTCCTGCTCTCTAGCTCCCTCATCACCAACTCCCATGCTCGCCTTCAGGACTTTTCCAGAGCCTCTCCAATCCTATGGAACTCCTTACCCCAATCTGTCCGATTAGCTCCTACTCTATTAGCTTTTAGATGATCCCTGAAAACCCTTCTCTTCAGAGAAGCCTATCCTACCCACACCTAACAACTGTATTTTCATTTTCTCCATCTGACCATCTCCCACAGGTATTACCTTTTGTTCCACTTGACCCTCCCTTCTAGATTGTAAGCTCTAACGAGCAGGGCCCTCTGATTCCTCCTGTATTGAATTGTATTGTAACTGTACTGTCTGCCCCCATGTTGTAAAGAGCTGCACAAACTGTTGGTGCTATATAAACCCTGTATAGTAATAATAATAATAATTAGGTATTTATCTCCTTGCTAGAAGCGTAGGTGGAAAGCAGTAGGGGAAGGGAGCAAGCTGTTCGACCTTGCTGCGCAGCAACCTGTAAACTGTATAGCAGAGAGGAAAGAATGAAATAAAGTTATCAGTATATCCCATTCACCTGTAATATTCTAAGTGAATGCAGGATCGGTTGACCCACATATAACATAAACAGGAATGCTTGGCTTGGCAATTGAACCCAGTTTTCTTTAACACACCTGATCAATGTTCTGCCATAAAAGTGGTGCAGTGGCATTCCCCTGACGTACCTCAGATTGAAGATCATTGACCAGTCTGGCCAAAAACAGTTAAAATGTGAAGCCTAACAATGAACTTCTCTTATTTTCTTCTTTAGCGTGGTGAGACCTAATGGATGTGAGTGGATTTCGATCTTCAGCAAAGTTCCTAAACGTACAAACTTCACCATAAAGTTCTTCTCAGGGGGTGATTCTTATCTCAGGATGTACAGAATAATGGTTGCCAATTATTTTAGTAAGGGTTTTGTAGTTTTATTTCCCTGGTGCAAGGGTCTCCAAACTTTTCTGTACAAGGGTCACATCATATACCTTACAAATATTTTCAAAACTATAAAAAAAATCAGTTTTATAAATGAACAAATTAAATGTACATGCATAGGTTTTTAAACAAAGCAAATGCATGCCAAATGAACACGAGGCCATCAAAATGCACCCTTACACCAGAGTCCCCATCATAATCCCCCTTACATCAGAGTCCCCATCATAATCCCCCTTACATCAGAGTCCCCATCATAATCCCCCTTACATCAGAGTCCCCATCATAGTCCCCCTTACATCAGAGTCCTCATCATAATCCCCCTTACATCAGAGTTCCCATCATAGTCCCCCTTACATCAGAGTCCCCATCATAGTCCCCCTTACATCAGAGTCCCAATCATAGTCCCCCTTACATCAGAGTCCCCATCATAGTCCCCATTATAATCCCCCTTACATCAGAGTCCCCATCATAATCCCCCTTACATTAGAGTCCCAATCATAGTCCCCCTTACATCAGAGTCCCAATCATAGTCCCCCTTACATCAGAGGGCCACATAAGATCTTGCAGCAAGCCAGATTTGTACTGGAGAACAGGAACGAGGATAGAGGGGGCACTCAATGCCTGAAGGTTTCTGCACAGAACACAGTCTCTGGTCTTCTGCACATCTTTCTAAACTATCTGGGTTTCTGTCTCACAAGGCTATGCTGGCTGAACACTAAAACTCTACATATGGCTCCTTGACAAGTGAGGGTCTAGCGGTAGCTCAATAGTTATATTTCAAGGCAGGACAGCGTGGAAAGGTTCCTGCATGACTTTCCACTTAGTCAGTCACTCATCACCTCCACTGTAGGAGACAACTGTGGTTTTCTTCTGCTAGGTCCAAAGTAGAACATCCATGACAGCCAGTATCTTCAAGGGTTCCTCCCCGTAGGGGAGATCCTTACAGCACTCCACTTCACCCGGCCCAATTGAATTTGGAAAAATACCACATCCCTATGTTTTATTTTGGCCTTTTAATATATACAAATGGTTTTATTATATCTGTTATATATGCAAAAAATACCTGCTGATCCTGCCAGAATTCTTGTGAGCTGATAACATCTTGGGCTTTCTACCACTGCTGACTGTAAAGCCTCGTACACGCGGTGCGACAGTCGTGCGACCGAATGCCCAAAATCGTATGTTGGCTGTTGTGTCTCGCATACTGACATGCACTAGGCGATCGTACGACCAAGCCGAATGTAGTGATGTGCTACGAGCGTATAAAGAGGAAGTTCAGGTGAATGTGATTTGTGAATTAGGAACGTAGGTTTACACAAATGGACACTTCGGGGCGTTCCTGACTTCTGAGCATGCGTGTTTTGCACAGTACAACTTGTTGGACCAATTTCTCTGTACACACGGTACAACGGTCGTACGAACGCTTGTTGTACAACCAAAGTTTTCTAGTCTGCTCATTCAACTACTATTAAACGACCGTCGCACGGCGGCTGTTCCAATCGCGCGTACTAACGGTCGGATGATCGTACAACAAGTGATCGTACGACTGTTTTCATACGACCATTGCACCGTGTGTAAAGGCCTTTACATTGTTCCTAGTTATCTGTGAGCCACAGAACACCTACCTCTTATACCGTATTAAGACAAAGAGGGGAAGGGGATGTGTTCTGTAGTCCTTTCTTAAGGCCCGGTGCGACGGTCGTATGATAACGGTCGTATGAACGCTTGTTGTACGATCATCTGACCGTTAGTAGATTAGAACAGGCGACGGTCGTACAACAGAAGTTGGATCAGCAGGCTAGAAAACTTTGATTGTACAGCAATCGGTCGTACAACTGTTGTACCATGTGTACAGAGAAGTTGGTCCAACAAAGCTGTACGTGCAAAACACGCATGCTCAGAAATCAGGAACGCCTAATTCACAAATCACATTCACCTGAACTTCCTCGTTATACGCTCGTAACACATCACTACGTTCGGCTTGGTCGTACGATCGCTTAGTGTATGTCAGTACATGAGATACAACAGCCAACATACGATTTGGGCCATTCGGTCGTACGACCGTTGCACCGAGGCTTTAAATTTACAATGCTGCTGTTCCATAGTTACAGTATGGTGAGCATAGGCGTATCATGAAATTAGTGGGCCCGTGTGCAAGCCCACACCACACCGATAATCCCCGGCTTTCAACCACAGATCATCCTTATGTGCAGTGTTGGTCAGAGCACTGTGGGCCCCCCCACCCCTCGGGGCCCGTGTTCAGTGAACACCCTGCACCCATGGATGATACGCCACTGATGGTGAGTGATCATTGTAGTGTATTACTGGCAGGATCGCCAAGGGAAAATTAAGAAAAAAAGCCGAAAAAGGGAAACACAAAGACAGCTGCAATATATTACATTTTTGTTCTTAGATTTGGATAATGAATAATGTTATATTTAAAAAAAAAAACAAAAGGGAATGAATAGGTGAAGTTTATTGCTGGGGTTTACAAACACTTGAAATAAGTGTAAAGTATGTACTGTATGTCTTAATAAAATGCATGTAGGCAGGAAGCCTTTGCACAATCTATATTTTACATTTTATATATATATATATTTTTTTAGTATTTTCTGTTTAGTTATGCTGATTACCAGTAAATGAAATAATCCTTAGTCATTACCGTGCCATTCTTGTGGGACTTACGGGGTTGACGTTTGTGGCTGAAACTCCACAATGGTAGCATAATAATGCACAATCAATATTGATATATTTGCCTTTTAATACATTTGAGCTGAGATTTGAAAAACCAACATAATAGCAAATTATTCAGGGCATATTAAACTAAAAAGAAAGCCGTTTCTGCAAAAGCTGGACAGGGAAAGTCAGTTGTAAATTGTCTGCATTTTTCTCCGCTTTGCCAGAGATTTGGAGTGTGCATGCCAAAATATTACAGCATATGTAAGCTGAGCATTATACGAGGATCAGGAACCAGTTAACCAGATGTTGTTTTGATTTGGAGTTAATTATCAGGTGTCTTTTGTAATCCCTTTGCACTTTTTGGTATGTTTCCACCGCACAGCCATCCAGGTTTGGCCGATCTTCTCAAAACTGACTGCTGCATTGACTATAGTGGGTCATTTTGTGTATTTTTCCTACGTGAATTATTAAATGTTTTGTGAAGGTCTGTTACTGCATGATCACCACATGAGAACGTCATCTCCCCACAGTGTTACTTTCTTTTACATAGGTACAATAAATATAATAAAGGAAATATTTGTGAATGGGTTCTCACGACTCCCTCTATTACAGCAGTGAGGGTTGGATTTTAGATCTGCAGCCCTAACCCCAAGCAGACTTGAACTTATCCAGCAAGGGCTCCATCTTTTCCTTGTGTGATTATAATTAGATTGCAGTGGGAGCAGATTTTTGAACGGATCCTTCTAACTCAGCCATTCTCAGGCAGGGTTCCATAAAATCCTAGGGTTCCTCCAGAGGCTGCTGTGGGTTTCTTAAGCACTTCACCTCCGGAAGAATTTCCCAGTTTAGGACCAGAGCACTTTTTGCGATTCGGCACTGCGTCGCTTTGACTGACAATTGCACAGTCGTGCGACGTTGTACCCAAACTAAATTTGTGTCCTTCTTTCCCCACAAATAAAGCTTTCTTTTGGTGGTATTTGATCCCCTCTGCGGCATTTCTGATCACCGCTATAAACAAAAGAAGAGCGACCATTTTGCAAAAAAACCCAAATTTCTTACTTTTTGCTAAAATTCAAATCCAAAAAAAAAATATAAAAAAAACATTTTTTTCACCGGTTTTGGCCGATTTATCCCCTTTCTTCCTGTGTTTAAATCAAACCCATGTTGCAGCGTGCTGACACGTTAACAGTCAGTTTCGCTGCGTCACGGCTTAGCGTTTTTCACGAGACCAGGATTTGACCCTTTAAGAAGGCCTCCACTTCACGAATTCTTTGGGTGTCGTCGGAGACCTCCTTGGGATCCTAAAATACCTTGGGACGGACTCTTACCGACTCAATCTTCCTAGGCAAGTTTTTAGACGAGGGTGACGTTAGATTAATATTAGTGTGTTCCTTTTCTACCTCGGGAACGACCTATTCAAGTTCAGACGA
>BLSH010367861.1:1374330-1395783 GCA_018402905.1 Glandirana rugosa | reverse complement strand
CCGGACTTTTTTTGAAAAGTCCGGGTCCGGGTCCGGGTCCGGGTCCCGGACACCCCAAAGTTCGGTACGGACCCGAACTTTACAGTCCGGGTTCGCTCAACTCTAGTTATGATTCAGTTTTTTTTCTTTTTCATTTTATGGCCCTCCTTTTTTGTCCAAATGTGATTTTGCAGCATTTTCTAGAATTTAGTTGCTTAGCAGGCGATGACCGAATCAATACATTCTACATTCTTTAATAAAAGTGTCCAGGTGCCATAAAAAAGGGTTTAAGTGGTAAAAAATTAAATGTATATTTAGTTACATTAGGCAACTTGAAAATCAAGCTTGTGAATGCAAATGTGTTTGGATATGTTTGCCCCTCGTGTTGCTGCTTAACCACTTACCAACCGGAAGGTTTTCCAGCTTGAGGACCAGAGCACTTTTTGCGATTTGGCACTGCGTCACTTTAACTGACAATTGCACGGTCGTGCGACGTTGCACCCAAACAAACTTTGCGTCCTTTTTTTCCCACAAATAGAGCTTTCTTCTGATGGTATTTGATTGCCTCTGCATCATTTCTGATTGCCGCTATAAACAAAAGAAAAGCGACCATTTTGCAAAAAAAAAAACAAATTTCTTACTTTTTGCTAAAATTCAAATCCAAAAAAAAAATATAAAAAAAACATTTTTTTCACCGGTTTTGGCCGATTTATATTTTTCCTCATATTTGTGATAAAAAAAATAGCAATCTGCGTCTATTGATTGGTTTGCGCAAAAATGGGCGCGTTTGCGGATGGTGAGAATTCATTTCTGGGGTTTTTAATTTTTTTTTTATTTTTTACTAGTAATGGCGGCGATCTGCGATTTTTAGCAGTACTGCGATATTGCAGCGGACATGTCGGACATTTTTGACACTTTTTTGGGACCAATGACATTTATTCAGCGATCAGAAATTTAAATGTCCACTGATTACTGTATAAATGTCATTGGCAGGGAAAGGGTTAACTTGCAGGGGGAGATCTAGGGGTTAACTGTGTTCCCTGGGTGTGTTCTTACTGTGGGGGGGTTGGCCTACCATGGGCATGAGAGATCTAACTGATCCCAGTGACAGGGATCAGTAGATCTCCCATGCCCGGACATCGGGTCCACCCGAGCCGCGGGCACACTCCTCAGGAGTGCGGCGCGCGTACGCCCCCTAGCGGCCATTTGCAGACCTCCGCTTTTCTACGGCGATTCGCGGCCAGCGTCCACACTGCCGCCGTAAATATGCGGTAGGCAGTGTGGAACTGGTTAATTTGTGGCTGATTTTGCATAATTCTGAAGCCAACATGGCTTGAACCTATGAAGCACAAGGCTATAGGATCATCTAGAGCAGGGTTTCTCAACCAGGGTTCTGTGGAACCCTCGGGTTCCTCCAGTGTTTGCTAGGGGTTCCTTGAGCAATGGTCAATTTCTACCTCTCAGATAAATTCCCAATGACATCATTGATCTTTTTAGCCATCTGTAAGGGGGTAATTCTTCCCAATGACCACAAGTGTAAGGAGCATTCTTACCATTGAACATCACACTAATGTATCATGAGTTGTAGGTTTTTAATTTTTATTAGGGGTTCCCCGAGACTGGAGAATTATTGCAAGGGTTCCTCGGTGTTGAAAAGGTTGAGAAAGGCTGATCTAGAAGTTACATACTTTTTTTATGTGATTATAATTAGATCACAGTGGGAGCAGGTTTTTGAACAGAACCCTCTAACTTAGCTATTCTCAACCAGGGTTTCATGGCCCTTAGGTTCCCACAGAGGCCGCTGTTTCTAAGGTTGAAGCTGATTGACCTATAATTTAATGGTGTCTGCATAGTTCTGAAGTCACCATGGCTTCAAACTATCCAGCACAGGGCTAGAGAAACATCCAGGAGTTCCATCATTTTCTTTAAATTATAATAATTAGATCACAGCGAGAGCAAGATTTTAAACAGAACCCTGTAACATGGCCAGTTTCAACCAAAAATCCATGAAATAGGGTTCCTCCAGAGGCTGTTAGGGATTTCTTGATTTGTGCCTGATTGACCCCCATTTAATGGTGTCTGCATATTTCCAAAGGGAAAGCCACTTGGCAGAGCCAGCGACATGACACCAGAGACCTTCTTAGCTGTCTGTAAGGGTGGCAACCAGACCGTGATCACTATGAAAAGTGCATGGTTCCAACTGGCCAACATTATAATAGTAATTTTTCCGACTATCCTCTAATGCAGGGGTCTCCAAACTTTCTAAACAAAGGGCCAGTTTGCTGTCCTTCAGACTTTAGGAGGGCCGGGCTTTGGCCATTGGAAGTAGAAAAGGTCCCGAAATCAGTGGGAAAAAAAACAGTGCCCCATCTTTGGTGTCAGTGGGAGGGATTGTGCCCCATCATTGGTGTTGGAGAAACTGCCCCCCTTCATGGGTGTAATTAGGGGGAATTGTGTCCCATCATTGGTGTCATTGGGCCCCATTGCTGGTGTCATTGGGAGAAATAGTGCCCCATTATTGGTGTGGAACTGTGCCTATTCAATGGTGTCATTGGGGGGAATTTGTGCCTTTTATTGTTGTCAGTGGTTGGATTCATATCAGTGGTTGAAATAGTGTCTCAAGGGCCAGATAAAATCAAGCAAAGGGCCGCATCTGTTTCTGCCCCCCCCCCCCCCCCCCCGGCTACAGTTTGCAGACCACTGCTCTAATTAACTGGCTTTAGCACAGGTTCCCCAAGAACTGGAAACCATTTTGAAGATACTTTTAAGAAAAAAAGTCTGCTCTAACCATATGAACATCAATCAATGCAATATTAGAGACATGTTTAGACTTATGGTTGGTGGGGGTTAAAAACGCATGGTTGAGCCACATTTTGGCACCACACAACTGCCCCCTTAAGCTGCAAAGGCAGTGGACCGGGGTGTTCACATGTCACAGTCACGATGCTTTGCTTTGTCCCCACTGCAAAAACAATCACTCTGACACATTCGTTGGGCAGTAACCCTGTCAAATGCGACCCATTCAAGTGAGTTGGAACGCATCACAAACGCCCCACAACTGCATAAAATTAATGCGATTGTGGCATAATGTTGTGGCGTTTACTGGAGCAACATATCGCATCCCCACTGCCAGTCACACGCCTCTGAAAAGCCATCCACATGCCACAACCAACAAAGACCAAGGGAAAGTGAAACCTTTTGATCTGCATAAATTCAGGTCAGGAGCTCAAAAACCTTTGGATCAAGATAATAGGCAGAAAAACAGGATTTTCAAATAGAGAATTTAGCAATGCATTTAACAATTTATTTTTCTACTAGTGAATACCTTTAAAAACCCTAACAGGTATGTTTTTATTTCACAAATGTTCAGACAATTTCAAACAGATATTTCAATTCTTTACCTCAATTCACAACAATAAGCTTCTTGTGCAAAGCAGACAGTCAAGCCAGTGTTCTTACATATACATCACTATGGAAATTTAGAGGCCGTGTTGACAGCCAGGCTAGCAGGCTCAATAGACATATAGAAATCCCTTTTAAATATTTCACTGAGTGTTTTACCATATTTGCTGATGATGAGCAAACATCTGCTCTGGATTTGGCCATAGCACAATTATAATTTATGGAGGAAAAACTGAATGAATAATTTAAAGTTGTAATCTACTGTAGAATGTTACATGACAAAACATTGCGTCTCCATTCTAAAATGTTACTTCCTCCCAAATGGCTTGCAAATTAATAACAAGTTGGATGAATGTACTTCATTTTAGTTAGAGGCTTGTTGCAGTCATCAATTATTTACTTTTCTCATACGACAGTGCTGCTACACCAACAGCAAACCCTTACTAAGAACTTCCATGCCCAGCTCATGGCTTGGTGACTACAGAGGGCCCCTGTGCAAAGGTATAGTGTGGGTTCTGCTTTGCTTGCCTTCTTGCCATGGTGCTGTTTGAGGTTGCTACAACGGGTAGTTACAAGTCATACAGCTTTGCCTTTGTTTCTTACCACATCGCACTGTGTAATAACCTATGCACTCCAGCCCTCCCTAACATATTCTGCACCTCTGGGGTCATTATCTATGTCTCTAGGAGAGGACTGGGCTAGGGTTCAAAGAGGCATTTGCCCCCTGGGCCTGTAATAGAAAGATATACTACCAAAAGTATTGGGACACCTCCCTTTAGACACACATGAACTTTAATGGCATCCCAGTCTTAGTCTGTAGGGTTCAATATTGAGTTGGCCCACCCTTTGCCCCTATAACAGCTTCAACTCTTCTGGGAAGGCTGTCCACAAGGTTTAGTAGTGTGTCTATGGGAATGTTTGACCATTCTTCTAGAAGCGCATTCGTAAGGTCAGGCAGGAATTTGGAGGGGCAGCAGGGGGTAAATCTGGCGTGAATAAATGGCAAGAGCTGCACAGGAAGCTGATGCTGTAAGGTGAGAAAATGTACTAAATATAATGTGCTTTAGGAACACCCATTATGAACCTCTTTACGATGACAGGAGCCAGTGCTTCAAATGGGCTGTGATACCCGAGGTCAGTAGGTGGGACTCTCGATTATGCCCCACTGTGATTGGCTGCACAGTGCTGACTTCATCAGGAGGTCACCCTACCAACTCTCAGCCATTGGTATTTGACTGAGAGCAGCCAGCAACATATCGGGCACAGTTCTGGGGATACCAATGGAGCGCTCCCCAGAACAAGACAAGGCATTAAGGCCCACCCACTCTACCACCATATATACAGTATACTGTATATATAAGTATTGTTGTCTTAAATGGGTTAACAATGCCCACCAATCTTTGCAGCACTGTGGCACACTTTGCATGGTATACTTTCTTTAGCCCACAGATATGTGTCCCTACAATGAAAGAGTTGATTCTGTTGGCTCCCAGGGCAAAGATTCCCAACAGACTAAGGTTCATCTCATGGTACTGATAAGTGTTAGGGGAGCTTTTTGTCTCTTGTAGTCCCAAGGCACTGCTCACTAATGGTAGTCCTTTCACTGCTCTTTATACTCCACTATGACTTCTCTTGGGAGAAGCTTCTAAAGATGCCCTGTGGGAGGGGCGAATTGTGTAAGGCGGGGTCAGCCGTTGATGGCACTTCCGGCCTGTGGAGCACACGCCAACGTGGCGCTTCTGGGTTTGGTACCTGCTATTGTCATATTGTTTAAATGCAAGTGCAACCTATTGTATACATTGTTTTTCATAAAAGTGGAGCTACGCTATGGGGGCTTCCTCTTGTTTATCCCTTTACATTTGAGAATCACCAAGCACTTTTTCTGGAGGGTCTGGGGAAGGAGGAGAGAAGCCTGCGAATACCCGCAATCCAAGCATTTTCGACTCTGATGCCATATGGCAAAGAGTCCACACTGTCTGGTGAGTGTGGGAACAACGGAGGGGAGAACCGCACTGTCATTGCTTGCACCAAATAAGGAGTTGTTCACTGGCACAAGAGACTGCACCAGTTTATGGGCACAGACATAATATTGCAGGGGCAATATTGGACATTTAATTGGCAGCTTTGTTTATTTTTTTGCACAATATAAGTGTATTGGATGATTTGAGGCTGAAATAATAATATTGGTGGTGGATTTAAGGGGCAGCACTGTGAATCCTGGATATCATCTGTTAAGGTTATTAGCTTTTGTAACAGCAGAATACCCATTTGTTGCAGACCATTTATGTAAATGATTTATTTGCATTTTTTCACAATTTTATTCACAGCTTTTACATTTTTCCACATTGATTTTTATGTACGCAGATTTCACCATCCTAGCGCGGGGAAAGTGAAGATAGATTTTAGAAATAAGGAAGAACCTATAATGCACTACATAGCCTTTCCCCTAGCCAAAGTCAAAATAACCAATTATTTGAAGAATTGGATAACTTAGTTCCTTTTCTATAAAAGAGTGGGCTCACAACAGTCATATCGTCAATATTTGTTGGAGCTGTAAGGTAGAGCTGACAAGTCTGCATAGGGCAAGATACTGTTTTTATTTATTTATTTATTTATTTAATGTTGGCATTGGAACATGGCCCCCATGGCAGTGCCCAGCTTCCCATGCTTTTTTTTTCTATAGCTTGCTCATTAGCCCTACAAATAGCCAGAATTGAATAACAAGCTTTTATACTTCGAATTTCAAGCAAGATTTGCAAAACTATTTGCCATTCAAAACCATGGAATATTTGCTCATCCCTATACAACCAACAATTTCTGTGGTTGCATCCACCAGATTATATGTCCCTACAAGAAAAAATAGTGATAGTGACACAAAGGCTGAGAGATGGAACCACAAAACACAGCCTGGGACCTGACCTCTGACATACCTTAAAGTATACCGGATGCTGAAGATCAAAGCTAGACTGTTAATAAATATTTTCACAACAGAGCCCCTTTAAACGACCAAACCATTTTAGCTTCCCTTAGGCTACTTTTACACTGAGGTGCTTTACAGGCGCTATTTAGCTAAAAATAGCGCCTGTGAAGCGCCTCAACCCCCCCCAAATCAACCCCTATGTGAAAGCCCTGAGTGCTTTCACACTGGGGCGGTGCGCTTGCAGGACGTTACAAAAAGTCCTGCAAGCAGCATCTTTGGGGCAGTGAAGTGAGCAGTGTATGTACCGCTCATCTACCGCCCCTGCCATTGAAATGAATGGCAAGCACTTCCGAAGCGGCTGCACCTCGGAAGCGCGGGGCGCATGCACTTTTAACCCCGTTTTAACCCCTTGTAAGCTGAGTTTTACCAGCACTGCAGTGCCGCTTTTCAGTCAGGAGTGCGGTGCTGCAGTGCTGGTAAAACTCCACTAAAACTAGCAGGGTTTTACAGCGGCTGCAGTCTGAAAGTAGTCTTAGTAACCCCAGATCTTTGAACTTAAGTTTCCGGATCTGCAAATCGGATGCAACCCTTACAAAATGCTTTCACTGCCCCTTATGAATTTATCATCTATTTTAAGTTGGGGACAAGGCAATAAGATGAGTTTAACACCCAGAAGAAAGTCACATTTTCTAGATAACTAATTATTAAAGACTAAAACCTCATGTACACTGGTTTATTGTAATCACTGTTTCTCCTAATAGGAGAGAATTCATGTTAAAAACTCACCTAAGCTGCATTTTTTCAAACCCGTTTAGGCGAGTTTAGCAGCGTTTCGTGCCTGGGCGTTTATTTATTTCATTGGCCAGAATTTTACTTTATTCTGTCCATTGAAATGAATAAACGCTGAAGTGGTAAATGTGCCTATCATTTAGGTGCACTTACACGCATTTACATGTGTTTAGCAGCATTCAGCGGCACAATTTTAGGGCATTCAGAAAACGTTCTCTAAACCCCCCTGTTACTAAACTGCTGTAAATGTCCATGTGTGCATGGACACACAAGATACCGTAGAGGGGCAGTAAAAAAAAGGGCAAAACCCACAAAAACATGTGTTTAAGAGCAGCAATGTGCATGAGGCCTTACTACTAAAGTCATTAAATTAGGTGATACCCATGGGTGTCCGCAGAACTTTTTCCAGGGGGGGGCATAATTTCAAGGTCATCCATGACCTGCAGACATGATCCAGGAGATGGTCAGAGACTGCAGACGTGATACAGGAGATGGTCAGAGACTGCAGACATGATCCAGGAGATGGTCAGAGACTGCAGACGTGATACAGGAGACAGTCAGAGACTGCAGACATGATACAGGAGACGGTCAGAAACTGCAGACATGGTACAGGAGACAGTCAGGGACTGCAGACATGGTACAGGAGACGGTCAGAGACTGCGGATATAGTAAAGGAGATGGTCAGAGACTGCAGACATAGTACAGGATACGGTCAGAGACTGCGGACATGGAACAGGAGACAGTCAGAGACTGCATACATAGCACAGGAGACTGTCAGAGACTGCAGACATAGCACAGAAGACAGTCAGAGACTGTGGACATGGTACAGGAAACGGTCAGAGACTGCATACATGGCCCAAGAGACTGTCAGAAACTGCATACATAGCTCAAGAGGATAAGGACCTAGTGGGGAACCCCTGATCTGATCCCTGATTCCAGGGGGGGGGCAATTGCCCCCCCTTGCCCCTACCTGCGGACGCCCATGGTGATACCCGCACCCTTGAATTTCCAAGAGACCTTCACATCAAGTCTTTTCTTTTGCTATATATTGATGTTTTGAAGGTTTATCTGAAAGTACACACAGAACTGTAATTTAATTTAAAGGAGCGGTATTGCCACAGATCACAGAGGTGCACTTTGTTCACAGAGCTGGTCCAGGCTCTGGAAAGATCCCAACAATATGGTTGAGATCCACCCAGAACCCAGACCGGCAGCTGACTCAGCTTCTCATCTGGCTGTAGCCATTCCTGCACCCTCCACAACCTGCTGTGTGAGTGCTGGAGGGGCTAAGAGCCGGTGACTGACAGTCATGGCTCCCTGCTCAGAGCGATCAGCAGTGTTTGATCGCACAGTTCTTGGACCAATGCTGCACCCACCGAGGTGAGTGTATATATATTTTTTTGGAAACCCCATACTTCTCTTTTAAAGCTAAACTCAAGAAATTACCTTTACAATGGTCCAGCTTGGCACAATGTAATTATCCACTTGATTATTTATTTAAAGATGAACTCCAACTTTTGTTGCACGTTAACACTTTAACAAGCTGGCCCCAAATGAAATATGTCTTTCACTAACATGTGAGACTGCTGGATGTGCTGTATCAACTGTATGTAGCTGAGGCTGCATATAGCACTGTGTTTCGGGTGCGAGCCAAGACTTTCCTGTCTCATACTCAGAACACAATAGAGTCTGTCTGAGCGGCACTTCCTGACCTTCCTAGAAAGTGATGTATTCTAGCAATGAATACAAAGCTTCTTCTAATTGGCTGAGTCAGAGATGAGGGCTGATGACGTCACAGTCTCTGACTTGGCCAATCAAAGGAAACTTTGTATTCATTGCTAAAATACATCACTTTCTATGAATAACTGAGCGCTGCTCAGACAGACTCTATTGTGAGACAGGAAGGTCTCGGTTTGCAACCGGAACACAGTGATGTATGCTGTCCGGAGCCTCAGCTAATACAGTTTATATCGCACATCCAGTGGCCTCACATGTAAGTGAGGGACATAGTTTGTTAGGGCCCAAACGAACTATATAAAGTGTAACGAAAGCTGGAGTTCAGCTTTAAATGGATATATTAGCCATAATCTTCTGGGTCCTGTGAGTGGCTTCCCTTCTGCACGCTGAACACAGGGTGCCACCACTACCATTCAAAGAAGGTCTTGTATTTTTTCAATTAATACAAGGCATTCTCTAAATTGAATAAGGTAGAGGGAAGGGGTGCCTGATGTCATGATCAACCCTTGGTCAATTACAGAACTGGAAAAATAAAAAAAACACAAGGCATACTCTGAATGAAGGAGGTGCTCAGCGGGCAACCCCCTGTGGTCAGTTTGTAGAGGAGAAGTCACTCAAGCAAGATCCAGAAGACTGCAGCTATCACTGTTTGTAATGTACACTACAACAGTGGTTTTTAACAACCCCAGCTGCCCTCCAACTTGAAGATATACAGTATATAACCACATTGCTGGGCCAATGTAAGTTGGCAACAAAGATGATTCCTGCTTTAAAATGTATCTAAACTATCTAAGCCACATTCGTTTTCTGTTAGCAGTTGGTCGATCCGGTCAGTAACATACTTCCTGTCCTGGAATGACAGCCCAGACTTACCGTACTCTATCTATATCTATCTTTATATATATATATATATATATATATATATATATATATATATATATATATATATATATATATATATATATATATGTAGTGCTCTCTACCTTTAGTTAGGTGCTTAGAGAGATTTTTGTGTTAGGTGAGGTATATTTAGTCAGGCCTGACTGGGAGTCCCCTTTGTTTCTAGAGGGTTCTAGAAGGAAGGGCGGGGAAGAGAGGTGGAGCTTCCTGGGGTGTTTGGGAAACCCTGACCAATCCCCAACCCTGGATTGGCAGGGGGCAGGCTTTCTCAAATACCTGGGCATGAGCCCAGTCAGGGAAGAGAGTTTGGGTGGAAGAGATGGACTACTGAGGCCATCGGGGCCTTGAGGGAGCCCCCAGTCTGGGGGGGGGGGGTTTACTTTGGCCTGGGGCTCTAGTGCATCCAGGAGGATAGTGGAGATCCTGGAACAGAGGCACAAGGGAGAGAACAAGTGGAGGACAGCGGGAGAGAGTACTGCCAGGAATATCTCCAGGTTGTCAGTTGTTGGTGAATGATACATACTCTGGGAAGCTGGAAGAGGCACACCGGAGCAGATTGGAGTGAGAAGGGTGCAAGAGTCAGTTGGGGACTGTGGTGTCACTGGATAGTGGAATTGGGTCATTGCAGCCAGGAGGGTTGGAAGGACTCGAAGAGGATGGCCTGGGAGCAGAGGCGGCTCTCTAATTAGGCAAATTAGGTGGTTGCCTAAGGCCTCACACTCACAGGGGCCTCGCAACCGCCTAATTTGACACTGACACCAGCACCGAGATAGAGAGTACTGACACCAGCACTTTAAAACTCTTAATATATGCAATTTATAAAGTTAATTTTTTATCGCTTGAATTATTTTTCCCATTATGAGCGTGATTAGGGCCTCATGTCTAGGTTTTGCCTAAGGCCTCACAAAGCCTAGAGCTGCCTCTGCCTGGGAGCAGTAGTCCACCAAGGCTAGCTAGCACACTTCTACTTTTGCTACACTAAAGGGGGCCCGCGGTCCCTGCCTGTAATGGGTGGTTCATTGAGGCTGTGCTAAACTGAGAGCAGGCCTCACCATGTGCTAGCTAGGCCATAGCAAGTGTTGTGCTGGAGGAAGAGGTATAGATTGAAAAGCAAGTGTTGTGCTGGAGGAAGAGGAAAAGTGTATATACTGGAGTGTAAGTAGATGGCCCCGTTCAAGAACTGTTTGATATGCTGGGCATCCCATAATTACCCTAAACCCATCCAATTTAAGTCCCCTAATAAAAACAAAAAAACACAAGTACTGGCCTGTTCTTCCTGACTCTGGATGCAAAGACATGTGTGATTGATGGTAGAGTGACAGGTGAACCACTTCTTCCAGCAACCCTCACAGGGGCATGGCTACATATGTATATATATTTCAAGTCCTGAGCTACTAGCCAGGCCTTAAGGGTTACTCGCCACCAGTTGCCCCACCCAACCCCTACCATGCGTCGACCCTAATCCTGCCCTTAAAGATGCCCTCATAAATTATGAAATTACACTTAAATGTTTTATGCAGAATTAAGTTACAAAAATAAATATTAACAAGAACTTTATCAATGCCCATCAATGCAGCGTAACCAGTGCCCATCAATGCAGCGTAACCAGTGCCCATCAGTGCAGCCTCACCAGTGCCCATCAATGCAGCCTGATCTGTGTTCATCAATGCATCGTAACCAGTGCCTATCAATGCAGCGTAACCAGTGCCCATCAATACAGCCTCACCAGTGCCCATCAGTGTAGCCTCACCAGTGCCCATCAATGCAGCCTGATCTGTGCTCATCAATGCAGCGTAGCCAGTGCCCATAAATGCTGCGTAACCAGTGCCCATCAATGCAGCATGACCTGCGCCCATCAATGCAGCGTGGCCTGTGCCCATCAGTTCAGCACAGCCAGTGTCCATTGATGGAGCCTGACATGTGCCCATCAATGCAGCGTAACCAGTGCCCATCAATGCAGCCTAACCAGTGCCCATCAGTGCAGCATAACCAGTGCCCATCAATACAGCATGTCCTGTGCCCATAAATGCAGCATGACATGTGTCCATAAATGCAGCATGACCTTTGCCCATAAATGCAGCGTGACATGTGTTCATAAATGCAGCGTGACCTTTGCCCATCAGTGCAGTGTAAACAGTGCCCATCAATGCAGCCTCACCAGTGCCCATCAATGCAGCTTAACCAGTGCCCATCAGTGCAGCACAACCAGTGCCCATCAATGCAGCATGGCCTGTGCCCATCAGTGGAGCCTGACATGTGCCCATCAATGCAGCCTAACCAGTGCCCATCAATGCAGCCTCACCTGTGCCAATCAGTGGAGTATAACCAGTGCCCATCAATACAGCCTCACCAGTGCCCATTAGTGCAGCATAACCAGTGCCCATCAATGCAGCCTCACCAGTGCCCATCAGTGCAGCAAAACCAGTGCCCATCAATGCAGCATGACCTGTGCCCATCAATGCAGCATAACCAGTTCCCATCAACCCAGCATAACCAGTGCACATCAATGCAGCCTCTCCTGTGCCCATCAGTGCAGCGTAACCTGTGCCCATCAGTGCAGCATAACCAGTGCCTATCAATGCAGCCTGACCAGTGCCCATCAGTGCAGCATAACCAGTGCCCATCAATTCAGCCTCACCCGTGCCCATCAGTGTAGCATAACCAGTGACCTGTGCACGTAAATGCAGCGTGACATGTGTCCATAAATGCAGCATGACCTGTGCCCATAAATTCAGCGTGACATGTGTCCATAAATGCAGCGTGACCTGTGCCCATCAATGCAGTCTAACCAGTGCCCGTCAATGCAGCATGACCTGTGCCCAACAATGCAGCATGACCTGTGCCCATCAATGCAGCGTAACCAGTGCCCATCAATGCAGCCTCACCTGTGCCCATCAGTGCAGTGTAACCAGTGCCCATCAATGTAGCCTCACCAGTGCCCACCAGTGCAGCATAACCAGTGCCCATCAATGCAGCGTGACTTGTGCCCATCAATGCAGCCTCACTAGTGCCCATCAATGCAGCGTAACCAGTGCCCATCAATGCAGCCTCACCTGTGCCCATCAGTGCAGCGTATCCAGTGCCCATCAATGCAGCCTCACCTGTGCCTATTAGTGCAGCATAACCAGTGCCCATCAATACAGCATGACATGTGTCCATAAATGCAGCATGAGCTGTGCAGAGGAAGAAGCGAGCCGGCCGGATCATCAGAGAGCAGGGATTGGCCACTGTAACAGCTTTCATTTGAATTTCTGCGATGTTCCCGGAGCTCTCCATCACACAGTCCCGCATCCTGGCCCGGCAATAACGTCACACATGTCCCACCATTGCACCGGTGTTCTGTCTATCAAAGGGGTTGGGCCGGGAAGCGGGACTGTGTGATGGTGAGCTCGGGGAACACTGTGAGATTTATAATGAAAGCTATTACAGTGGGCAATCGCTGCTCTATGATGATCCAGCTGGCCCGCTCGCCTCTTCCTCTCCTCTCTCTTCCCCTAGCTGGGAGAATGGCTCCCATTCAATCCCACCTGACAGTGGTGCTTGCCTCCCCCTCCGAGGCAGCCCACAATCTGCCATCATTTTCCACTCCCAAAATACATATACATACCCTGTATTGTCAAAAATATTGGGTTGCCTGCCTTTACACTCACATATACTTTAATGGCATCCCAGTCTTAGTCTGTAGAGTTCAATATTGAGTTGGCCCACCCTTTGCAGCTATAACAGCTTCAACTCTTCTGGGAAGGCCGTTCACTAGGTTTAGGAGTGTGTCTATGAAGAATGTCTGGAAGAATGGTCAAACATTCCCATAGACACACTCCTAAACCTTGTGGACAGCCTTCCCAGAAGAGTTGAAGCTGTTATAGCTGCAAAGGGTGGGCCAACTCAATATTGAACCCTACGGACTAAGACTGGGATGCCATTAAAGTGCATGTGTATGTAAAGGCAGGTGTCCCAATACTTTTGACAATATTATTATTTACATATATATATTTATTTATACATACATACACTGTATAGATAGATAGATATATGTACATATCTATGGAGGGATGAAGTTGTCGCCCAAGGACAGGACGAAGGGACACCTCCCCTTCTCCATAACATAGAGGGGATGTGTTCTGTAGCCCACGCAGATAGCTAAGACCAATACGGCACAGGCAGTGGCACAATACATTAGCAACTCACAAAAATAGATTGAAAGATATATTTGCATGTATCAAACAGATATAGCAAACACTTTCAATGGTATAGTTAACAGACCAAAAGAACACAAATAAGAGGCATTGTTAGGGTTTACCTACCCTTTAAGCATATTATACAGAGATTACAAGTTTCCCTTCAAAGAGAACATCTGACAGGGACCACCAATGGAATTATTATTTCATAAACATGAATGAGACATTCACATTTTTTTATTATAAGGTGTGCAAAGACATCTTGTTTCTGGAATCAATGAGAGGGCTTTGAAGGATAATACATTTATGAGTTTTCTCCTTATCTCTCATGCCATTGGTTTGCCGCATGACATGATAACGCAAGAGATTATCCTCCATCCAGGTCTCACTGCGCTCTTGTCAGGCAATATCTGCAGGAAACTAAGACAAAGTACCAGTTGTTGAAAGCTGACATTTCATTAAGACTGATGAATATAAACGTTCAGGTGTTTTGATTCCGAAGAAGAGACTACGGTGATGACAAATTGTTCATTGTGAGAAAGCTATGCCAAAAAATCAAACATAAAAAATTAGCACTTACTATCGTACAAAATGCCTGTGAATGTCAATAAAGAAATCCCTCTTAAACCAGTTCAGGAATACGGGTTGTGTACCCAACATAGACCATAGCATGGTATGTGCATGTTGATTTAGAAACAACTTGACCATAACTGAGGATACTGTATATGTATATGAAATATTACACAACATTGTATATGAAATATTACACAACAGATACCCTTGCCATATGTACTGTATATTAAAGTGATAGGCTGTTTTTTGGGGGATTAAAATAAAAAAAGAGGCTATACTTACCTGTTCTGTGCAATGATATTGCACAGAGGTCCCTTACCTTCTCCTCTGGCAGTTTCTTGCCAGCACTGTCACCTTCTCCTTCCTCCGCGTACCTCCTTAGCAAGCCAGGTGCTAAGGAGGCAGCTGTGCACACGTGCTCCGAGCTGGGCTGTGTGCATCCATAGACACACATAGCGCTGGTAAGCCACACCCCAGATCCCTCTTCACAGGAGTTTGACTGACGGCAGCCGGAGCCTATGGCCCTCAATGTCTCCCGTGAGACCAGTGTAGCATTATCCCTGCAGGAGACGCTGGTTATTTTAGGTCCTCTGCTTCTGTCCAGCCCTGAGTGAGGCCTTAACCTCACTGACACCACCAGTGTATCTTTCTGTAGACTTTAATGAACATATAAGAATTAGACGTACAACTCTATGTAAGAATAACAGAATATATTAGAAAGTTAGAGTCAACCAGTATGAAACATAATGAGTCCACAAGCAGCTTCACAAAATTCCTTGCAATGATTTTAAACTCCAGCATATACTGTGACCCAAATAGCATAAAGGGTAGCTCTCCTCATGGGATGAACTGCTGCAAGTGACCAAACAAGTAACAACAGGGATCAGGCTATGTCACCTGAGAGCTATCCTGATAAGGGACAAGCCTGAGAGTATGAAGTTATCTGACTTAATGTGAATTTTCTGCCGTCCTGGTTGGGGTCCTTGAAAATGTTGGTGCACAAGGATAGAATATGTCTATGATTTGAGTGGTTACATTACTGCACCTCAAGAGTTGGATTGAGTAACAAGGAGGGATCTTTTGGATACAACTGAATAATTAAATGAAGGGTAGGCACAGTTGCAGCCAATGGATGAAAAGTGTGCACAGTTTTCCAGTGGGATGAAAAGAATTGGTCACATTGGACCTAGTTCAGCAGCAACAGCAACAGCTAGAACAATGGTGTGTGGAAAACGTATACCCGCAGCTTCTTGCAAGTGGAGACTAATAACACTGTAAAAGCTTAACTGTGGGTCTGCGTCCCGCTCACCACTCTCTGTCTCTCTCTCTCTCTCTGGAATCCTCCTTTAGCGGTTGGCTGAAGTGTTGGAGGGCCCCTCCTTTGTTTGTTGACCAATGTGGCAGGAAGAATGACAAGTATTTTGGCGGTTCACCTCTATGGCTACTCCAGTGGGCATGAACAGCAGTGGCCTGGATCACAGACTGGCATCCCAGAACTGGAGCAGCTAATCAGTCCAGCCCCCTGGGTCAGGGTACAACAGCATCCAGCATACAAGAAACTCGCCAGATTCTTTGGTATGGCTCCTCCTGCTCTCTGGTGTTCCTGGGTATAATAGTTAATTTCCCAGTATTGGCAATAACTCCAATCTCCATTCAGGCTACATCTCCCAGAGTGCTGCAGTCTAAAGCCTATCCCAAAAAAAGCACATGTGCTGCTGCCACCTTGTGGACAAAACGAAGTCCTGCACAGCTGGTAACATTGCCTCCTGTTAACGACAGGAACTGAGAGGAGTGGTGCTGAAGCCAAGACAGAGCTGGAGCAGTGACAGGTGCCAGGTAAGTGTTTCGGGATGGGGAGGAAGGTAGTGGGGCGTTTTTTACCTTAATGCAGGTAATGCATTAAGGTAAAAACCTTTTGACTTTAGAACACTTTTCAATCCGAAATCCTAGCAGATATAAAAGAAACAAATAATACAGCTCTCTATTTACATAATTAAATATTTATTTTTGGGTAAATGCAAGCAATGTAAGTACCTGAATTTGATTTGGTATTAGTATACTGCAATGTGCTATATACTCTGTACAGCAGAGCTCAGGAACAGGAAAGGTAAAGGAGCACAATGAGCCAATCAGTTGTAATGCAGTGCAAGCAACATGCTGATAGATGGATAGAGCAGAGTGACTGAGAGATGAGGTCATTAGTGTGCTGCTTCTCCTTTGACTATTATTAATATGCAGGATTTTATATAGCACCAACAGTGCATGTATACAGTTGAATGAAGTATCATTTTGTGACACTTCAATAAAGTTACAAAAAAGTAAACAGTGCAATGTGTTGTACCAATGCATCGGATGACCCCTCCCCACCCCTAGAGAACATACACAAGCACACAACAAGGGGCAAACTCCGCTTGCTCAGCAGGGGATCTCTCCACTGATCCCTCTCTGAGCAGAGCGGGCGGATGACAGGTACGCGCCCATTCCGCTTATGCAAAGCAGACACGGACACAGCCTGCTCTGCTCTATAAGCAGTCAGTTGTAAACGGACTAGCTATCCGTTTACACCCGAATGCCCTCCGGTCCAATTCGCCCAGACATAGGGGAACAAGTCCCCTTCTGTCTGTTTTTTGGCCGATCATATTGGAGGTTGTCCAGTGTACATATACAGGGAAAATGCTAATGCTATTCTAGGAAAGGGAAAAATGCTCACATCCCTGGATAATATAAACTACAAAGAAAACCCTCTAATTGGGACTTTTAAAGACATTGATTCCAAAGATTAGAGAAATATCATACAATATATCAATTGTATTTAAACATATTAGAACAGGAAAATCAAAATTTTTAAATTAACCTATGCTGTCATAGGAGTGTGGTTTAACAAGGTTACAAAGCATAAAAAAGAATGGCAAGGTTGGTATAACCACAATACTCTGCTGTTGAGTGCAGAGTGTACCCAACGCGTTTCAAACTGTGCGATTAATGCTCTACATCAGGGGTAAGTGGTTGTAATAATAGCAGCATTGACATTCATATAAATCATTGTTGTATCCAAAAACTTGTACAAAAATATCTTTTGCTGCCTATTGTCCATCCGGTGTCCATAGGTGAGGAGATGAATGGCACACCGCCTAACCTGGTCACAGAGGGCACAAAACCCTGCCCAAGGGGATCACGCCCCAAGAAAAGCAGCCAAAAAATGTTGGATTGGTCTGTTCCTCACATTTTTTGGCTGCTTTTCTTGGGGGAGTAGTCCATCAAAGACTAGCTAGCACATTTTTACTTTGCTACACTTTGGGGCCAGCGGTCCCTGCCTGTAATGGGCGGCTCGGAGGCTGTGCTAAAACTACAGCAGTCCTCACTATGTGCTAGCTAGGCTAGAACCAAGTTTTGTGCAGGAGAGTGGAGCAGGAGTCTCTGAGAAGCAAGTGTGTGCTGGAAGAGACGTGTACAGTTGTGCTCATAGGTTTACATCTGGAGTCATGAAGAACAGGCCGGTACTTGTGTTTTGTTTTTTTATTGGGGAATTAAACTTGGATAGGGATTGGAGTTTTATGGGATGCCCAGTGAATTTGATTCAAACTTGAATCAGACCATCTATATACAGTTGTGCCCATAAGTTTACATACCCTGGCAGAATTTATCAATTCTTGGCCATTTTTCAAAGAACATGAATGATAACACAAAAACTTTTCTTTCACTCATGGTTAGTGTTTGACTGAAGCCACTTATTATCAATCAACTGTGTTTACTCTTTTTAAATCATAATGACAACAGAAACTACCCAAATGACCCTGATACATACCCCAGTTCTTAATACCGTGTATTGCCCCCTTTAACATCAATGACAGCTTGAAGCCTTTTGTGGTATTTGTGGATGAGGCTCTTTATCTTCTCAGATGGTAAAGCTGCCCATTCCTCTTGGCAAAAAATTCTTGGTCTGTTTTGCATGAACTGCACGTTTGAGATTTCCCCAGAGTGTCTCAATGATATTGAGGTCAGGAGACTGAGATGGCCACTCCAGAACCTTCACTTTATTCTGCTGTAGCCAATGACAGGTCGACTTGGCCTTGTGTTTTGGATCATTGTCATGTTGGAATGTCCGAGTACATCCCATGCGCGGCTTACTGCCTGATGAATGCAAATGTTCCTCCAGTATTTTTTGATAACTGCATTCATCTTGCCATCAATTTTGACCAAATTTCCTGTGCCTTTGTAGCTCACACATCCCCAAAACATCAACGATCCACCTTCGTGTTTCATAGGCCTTGTTGACTCCTCTCTAAATGTAGTGTTTATGGTTGTGGCCAAAAAGCTCAATTTTGGTCTCATCACTCCAAATTACTTTGTGCCAGAAGGTTGCATCCCGGGCAATTTTCCTGGCAGTTGTGGCTGAAATTTTAGTTGGTCTACCTGAACGTAGTTTGATTTCAACAGAACCCCTCATTTTCCACTTCTTGATTAGAGTTGGAACACTGCTGATTTGCATTCTCAATTCCTTGGATATCTTTTTATATCCCTTTACTGTTTTCTACAGTTCAACGACCTTTTCCTGCAGATACTTTGACAATTCTTTTGCTTTCCTCATGACTCAGAATCCAAAAACGTCAGTGCAGCACTGGATGAAAGATGCAAGGGTCTGTGAGGAGTCCAGAAATTCATTGACCATTTATACACACACACACTAATTACAAGCAAACAGATCACAGGTGAGGATGGTTACCTTTAATAGCCATTCAAACCCCTTTGTGTCAACTTGTGTGCATATTATCAGGCCAAAATCACCGGGGTATGTAAACTTTTGATCAGGGTCATTTGGGTAGTTTCTGTTGTCATTATGATTTAAAAAGAGTAAACACAGTTGATTAATAATAAATGGCTTCAGTCAAACACTAACCATGGGTGAAAGAAAAGTTTTTGTGTTATCATTCATAGTCTCTGAAAAATGGCCTAGAAATCATGAATTCTGCCAGGGTATGTAAACTTATGGGAACAACTGTATATAGATGGTCTGATTCAAGTTTGAATCAAATTCACTGGGCATCCAATAAAACTTCAATCCCTATCCAAGTTTAATCCCCCAATAAAATAACAAAACACACATACCGGCCTGTTCTTCATGACTCCGGAAGAAAGGAAACAGTGTGATTGAGGGTAGAGTGACAGGTGAACCACTACATTCAGCAACCCCCAAGGGGGCAATGGCTACACATGCATAAACATATGTACAAATGCATTTTTATAGCAAATATTTTTAGCTATTATCTGGAAGTTAAAGGGTTAATTGTGTTGCAGTCAGTAGCTAGGTATGCTCTGTTTAAATGCTAATTAACTTGCCTGCTAGTTTGAAACAGGAAGTGATGCTGGCAGGAAATTGAGGGAGGCAGGAAGTGCCTAGCTCACAGTCTCTGCTCTCATTCATCCCAAAGGTGTTCTATTAGGTAGAGGTCAGGACTCTGTGCAGGCCATTCAAGTTCCTCCACCCCAAACTCGCTAATCCATGTCTTAATGAATCTTGGTTTTTGGACCTAGAACACCTTTGGGATGAATTGGAGCGGAGACTGTGAGCCAGGCCTTCTCGTTCAACATCAGTGCCTGACCTCACAAATGTGCTTCAGGAAGAATGGTCAAACATTCCCATAGACACTCCTAAACCTTGTGGACAGCCTTCCCAGAAGAGTTGAAGCTGTTATAGCTGCAAAGGTTGGGCCAACTTAATATTGAACCCTACGGACTAAGATTGGGATGCCATTAGGCTGGATTCACACCATTGAATTCCAGCCTGCTTGCTGCTGAGAAGGGGCGTTCAGTCCATTCTCGCAGTGCATCGGCTGCTCGGGGAGGTGCAGTGAGGAGGGGAAAGATCCCCGTGAAATCGCTGTTCAATGCGGAGCACGTCTGTGGGTCAGATGCACTCCCATTGAACAGAATGGCCTGGGAATTCGCATCGCATTGCACAGAAAACGCACACGTTTTCTGTGCAATGCGGACTAGGAATGCACCGCACCTATGTGAACCTGACACATTGAAAACAATGTATTTTCAAGTGTCATGCGAATTGGATGCATCCAATTTGCATAGGTGTGAACCCAGCCTAAAAGTTCACGTGTGTGTAAAGGAAGGTGTCCCCAGGGCCGATCCTGGGCGGGTGCGCGGGGTGCAATGCACCCAGGCGCCGCAGGGAGGAGGCGCAGAACTGTAAAAGTTCTCCCTTCACTCCTCTTCACTTTTACAGGGCTGATCACAGCCAGGCAGCTTCTCGGAGGGCGGCGGCTGCTAGATGAGAAGAGCCGCTCTGTCCAGTGTATGACACTCAGAGGAGGAGGGCTCTTCTCATCTAGCAGCCGCCGCCCTCCGGGAAGCTGCCTGGCCCTGCATTTCTCATAAAGAAGATCGCTGTGTGGACTCTTCCTTCTCCCAGCGTCCCGCCCCTCTCCTCCTATGTCAGCCCCCTCCTCCCTCCTCTCTTCACTCTCCCCGCAGTACAGAGGTTAGGGGAGGGAAACCGAGCACAGTGTTCCTCCCTCCCCCTCCCTTCTGTACTGCAAAGAATTATGGGAGATATAGTCCACAGGAGGGGCGGGATTGCCTTCAAAATGAATGGGCAGAGTGTAATGGCCACAATGAGGAGGTGAGTTCCTGATATAACATTTTTCACTTATGGGTACTCATTAGCTGGCACTGATAGACTGCACTGGTAAGGTGGCACTGGTATGCACTGGTAAGGTGGCACTGGTGAGGTGGCACTGGTATGCACTGGTAAGGTGGCACTGGTAAGGTGGCACTGGTGAGGTGGCACTGGTATGCACTGGTAAGGTGGCACTGGTGAGATGGCACTGGTATGCACGGGTAAAGTGGCACTGGTATGCACTGGTGAGGTGGCACTGGTATGCACTGGTGAGGTGGCATTGGTATGCACTGGAAAGGTGGCACTGGTATGTCACGTATGGTCACGGTGGAGTGGTCACGTATGGT
>BLSH010367861.1:1351956-1372992 GCA_018402905.1 Glandirana rugosa | reverse complement strand
TACCAGTCTCTGACGTCTGTATGATGTCCTCTACCAGTCTCTGACGTCTGTATCATGTCATCTAGTTACGTAGTTACGTCGGATGGTCACGGGTAGTTTACGTCGAATAGTCACGGGTTCTCCTGTACTATGTCTGCAGTCTCTGACCGTCTCCTGTACCATGTCTGCAGTCTCTGACCATCTCCTGTACTATGTCTGCAGTCTCTGACCGTCTCCTGTATCATGTCTGCAGTCTCTGACCATCTCATGTACTATGTCTGCAGTCTCTGACCATCTCCTGTACTATGTCTGCAGTCTCTGACCATCTCCTGTACTATGTCTGCAGTCTATATAGAGAGGCCCCGCTCCAGGTCCCATTAGAGTACTCTGCTTCTCTTCCTGTATTTTGTTTATTGTTAAGAGATTGTGGGAGGATATTGGGGTAACAAAGACTCCTTAGGGGAGCAGTTCTGTGTTTACGTCACTGCCATAGAAACATTTGCAAAGGGGGGAGTTATTAAGATGACCACGCCCATGTGGGGGCGCCAAAAATATTTCTGCACCCAGGCGTCTGTGACCCTAGGATCGGCCCTGGGTGTCCCAATACTTTTGGTAATATAGTGTATGTGAACTCGGCCTTAACCACTTCACCCCAGAGCCAATAGAGGTGAAGCAACCAGGGCAACACCCAACTAGCTATCTACAGAGGGACATCTTAGACTCACTTAAAGCCATCATAGCTACCCTACACTTCTTGATTGGGGATTCTAATCAGTGCCAGGTGCCTTGGCATTTTTATACAAAGGAAACGCACCTGCATTTAGTATTTGAAATCCTTTCTTTAACCAGTGGAGCCAATCTCTTTATTCTACGTTAGGACAGCATTTTGGTAGCAGAGACAGTTTCAAGTCCTCAAGTTACATTTAATTACAGTTCTGGGCATCCCATATCTTCCCATCCCTATCAAAGTTTATCCCCCAAAAAACGAAAAACAAAACAAAGAACCCTGGACTCATTTTTGACTACTGAGTGGATGCAGACAATTCCTGTTGCCTGGCTGTGTTTGAAAAGGGGAGCCAAAAATCCAGTGACCCTAAAGGGGGTAGCACTACAAATATATATGAAAAGCACTATGTAAATTGACAACACTATATAAGTACCTGTAATAAATAAATCAGTGGCTGCATGCAGTTATACACTGGTACTTGTATAAACATGTATGTTACATCTTGCATCTATATAAATGGATAAATCTGGATGCAGACCATCTGCACCCAGGTTGTCCGTACACATGCAGGTATTGGTGTATACCCCCGTACTGCCATTGATTTCCATGCACGTTTATATGTGGTTCCCAGGTGGACAAATAAGCCCAAATTTGATGTCATGAGCATGGGCGTCCGCAGGTAGGGGAAAGGGGGGGGGCAATTGCCCCCCCCTGGAATCAGGGATCAGATCAGGGGTTCCCCACTAGGTCCTTATCCTCTTGAGCCATGTATGCAGTTTCTGACAGTCTCTTGGGCCATGTATTCAGTCTCTGACCGTTCCCTGTACCATGTCCGCAGTCTCTGACTGTCTCCTGTGCTATGTCTGCAGTCTCTGACCGTATCCTGTACTATGTTCTCAGTCTCTGACTGTCTCCTGTACCATGTCTGCAGTTTCTGACCCTCTCCTGTATCATGTCCGCAGTCTCTGACCATCTCCTGGATCATGTCTTCAGTCTCTGACCATCTCCTGTATCACGTCTGCAGTCTCTGACCATCTCCTGGATCATGTCTTCAGTCTCTGACCATCTCTTGTACTACGTCTGCAGTCTCTGACCGTGATAATGTAATTATGACATTGTCAAAAAGGGGCAGAGCATGGATAACCTTGAAATTATGCCCCCCCCCCCCCTGGAAAAAGTTCTGCGGACGCCCATGGTCATGGGGCTGCAGGCACCTGTGTAAATGAGGCCTAATTAGTCTCACTGCTGTTCAGCATTACCTTGCTGTACAACAGAATTGACAGAAGTGTCCCGCTGGTTGTACAAAACCGATAAAAGCAAGCGATGCGACTATTTTGATCTAAAGTAAGTAGTGCAGTGCAAACAACAGAAAAGAGATCTCCCGATGTGAGTTATGGTGTCAGGTACTCAAACTCATGCAGGTGAAGATAATGTGGATCCTACTGCCACCACCACTAGCAGCCTCTCACCTCCTTGATGCGACCACAAAGGCCATCAGGCATGTATCACACACAATTGGTGATGAAGATCTCATCCCCCATGTGGGAATTCCTTGTGAATCCAGCAGGAAAGGTACTCCCCTGATCACATGCAGATAAAAATAAACACTTTCTAGTGCTCTCTGTATAAAATCGTGCAATTTTATTATACATAAAACAGAGGTACTCACATTTAAAAGCACCTGGTGCCAGTATGCAGCGAAAACAATATACTCAAAATTCTAAGATGGCCATGCAGGTGGTGTCCGGTGTGTTCCTCCCTCCCTTTTATTATGTATAATAAAATTGTGCAATTTTATACAGAGAGCACTAGAAAGTGTTTATTTTTATCTGCACGTGATTGACCTTTCCTGCTGGAGTCACAAGGAATTCCCACATGGGGGATGAGATCTTCATCACCAATTGTGTGTGATACATGCCTGGCCTTTGTGGTCGCATCAAGGAGGTGAGAGGCTGCTAGTGGTGGTGGCAATAGGATCCACATTATTTTTTATACAACTCAGAAATGTGGGACTTTAAATGAGGTGCACATAGTAGTGCAACTCCACCCCTATTTGATTTATTTTATCATTTTTCTTACATTTTTCTTATATCCTTTTTTTCCCTCTTTTTTTTTGGTCATTACCGATTATTGTTAGGATTTTTTATTTATCTTTTTCAGATAGTCTCAGCATCCGCTCCTGATGAGTAGGATATCATTCCACGAAACGCGTAGAGCTTTTATGGGATGCAGCCTACAGATTCAATCATGGACTTAATTTCATCATATATCTATTTTATAGATGGTGAATGGGTTATAAATCAATCTATCATGTTTTTACTGTTGTATTATGATGTATTATGTTCCATGGTTTTGGTATAAATCTATATCTGGATTTACAATAATTTACTACTTTGATATACCTAGATAGTCCATGATCAAATTGATGCAATAAATACATTGATACCTTTTATCCTTTGTGTTGATACTTGCCTCATCTAAAGTCCCAAAAAAATCACTCCTTTTTTCTAGGATCCACATTATCTTCACATGCATGCGTTTGAGTACCCGACACCATAACTCACATCGGGAGACCTCTTTTCTTATATGGACTTTTGTTTGCGCTGCACTACTTACTTTGGATTTAACCACTTTAAGACCGAGCCTCTTTTTGGAGTTTGGAGGTTATCAGTTAAAAACAGGTTTTTTTGCTATAAAATTACTTAGAACCCCCAAACATTATATATTTGTTTTTCTAACACCCTAGAGAATAAAATGGCGGCCATTGCAAAACTTTATGTCACACCGTATTTGCGCAGCGGTCTTAAAAGCGCGATTTTTTTTGAAAAAATTCCGTTTTTTTAGTTAAAAAATAAGACAACAGTAAAGTTAGGTCTATTTTTTTCCATATTGTGAAAGATAATGTTACGCCGAGTAAAATGATACCCAACATGTCATGCTTCAAAATTGCGTCCGCTCGCGGAATGGCGACAAACTTTGCAACATAAAAATCTCCATTGGCGATGTTTAAAAAATTCTACAGGTTAGCATTTTTGCGTTACAGAGGAGGTCTAGGGCTAGAATTATTGCTCTCGCTCTAACGATCGCGGCGATACCTCACATGTGTGGTTTGCACACCGTTTTCATATGTGGGCGGGACTTACGTATGCGTACGCTTCTGCGCGCAAGCTCGCAAGGACGGTGCGCTTTAAATTTTTTTTTTTTTTTTTTTAATTATGTATTTTACTTTTTAATTTGTATTTTTACAACTTTCTTTTTTTAAAAAAAATTTTTGATCATTTTTTTTCCTATTACAAGAAATGTAAACATTCCTTGTAATAGAAAAAAGCATGCCAGGACCTCCAAAATATGAGATCTGGGGTCAAAAAGACCTCAGATCTCATATTTACACTAAAATGCATTAAAAAAAAAAAAAAAAATTTGAAAAAAATGGCAGGGGAAAAAAAAAATTTCCCCTTTAAGAGCATTGGGCGGAAGCTACTTGTGACGTAGCTTCCGCCCAGCCTTGTTATGGAGCCGGGTGAACGGCTTCAGCCGCTCACTCGGCACACGGACACTGGAGTGAGAGGACGCGATCTTCTCCGCCGCTGCCGGCGGGTCCGGTAAGCGGCGGAGATGACCGGGAAGCGGCGGGAGGGGGGGCACCTCTCCCGCCGCTGATAAAAGTGATCTCACGGCGAATCCGCCGCTAAGACCACTTTTATCTGACGCAGAATCGCCTGCAGAAAAAATAGATACCGGGGTTATGGTAGCTATCTGCTACCATAACAACGATATTCCACTTCAAAGTACCGCCGTCAAACGACGTACGGCGGTCCGGAAGTGGTTAATGTTGAGAAGATTATGAATTGCCTTTAAGTGTTCAGATTGCATTCCATCAATTTTTACAGTAGTCTATGATTTTACATTCTTCTGCGCTGAATTGTTTATACCTTGGACTATTTTGATAAGGCTGTAGAGGAGACCCAGCATCCAATTCTCCTTTACTGCATGAAGAGATTTTCCAGCATTTTGGAAAAAAACATCTCTGCGACTGATAGCCAACCATAAGCTTCTCAATGCACAAAACAGAATGGCACGGACATCGAGATTGGGCCACTAACATCCCTCAGGCAAATCGGGAAGAAGACCACAGCAGGTCCCAACCGAGCGCAACTCCTTCAAAGATAGACATCCGCCACCTGTTCTTCGCGAGACATCTGCCCATACGTGACCGCCCTGTGCCTGACTAGCTAAGCACAAGCCGCAAAGTGTAAAAAAAGAAACAATATGACTAGGAATTTGATGGGGAAAAAGACGGATGACATGCATAAAATCTCGTCTTTAACTCGAAAAAGTCAAAAGAAAAAAAAAAGAAGAAAAAAAGCTGTGAAAATATGTTTGACATTGAAGGTTTTATGCAAATCCTAGACTGCCTTATACAAATCGAGAAGTATCTAACACAGTAATTTAAGCATCTGATTAGCTGATGCATTTAATGATTTATTACAGTGAATTATCACCTGCTGCAATTCTATTTTGACTTCCGTGTCATTCAAATGAGATCTTTCTACAAATATAATAGCATCATCTGCATACATTTGGATTTTAGTTAGTAAGCATATTAGACGTTATTTATACAATTTACACTATTTAAAACACTGGTGTTCATGCAAGAACGCTTAGAATCAGATAATAATTGGAGCGTTGACAGATGTAATAATAACTACATGAGTATTGGTTGGAACTTCTTTAGCAAGCAAATGTCATGTCTGTTGTTCATCGCTTGCTTGGGTAAATTCGGACCGCTTGCTTACCCATGAGTCTTTAGGCCTTGTTTCCCAGAACTCCAACGTTGCTCCTTAAAGCGGAACTATAACCCTAATGTGAAACATTGCTGGCAGGTAGGCTTTGTATTGCAGAGGAAACTCTGTGGGGTTGATTTACTAAAACCTGGAGAGTGCAAAATCTAACTTTAGCTTATTCAATTAAGCTTTGACAATAAAACCTAAAAGCTGATTGGCTTCTATGCAGAGCTGGTGGCCGTTCATACAGGGCGCAGGAGCGCCGCCCCCTAATCCATGCATCCGGACCCTAATAATGGATTTCATTAGGTTAATTTTTTTTTTTTTAACCACTTGCTGACCGCCGATCGGCATCTGACGGCGACAAGGTGGCTCTTTAAGGCAAAACACCGTCATACAACGGCGACTGCCAGATCGCTCACTGTGTCCGGGGAGGGCCAGGGAGCGGGTGCGGCGGATTCGATCTCCGCCGGCCATCCGCGATGCCCCCCCCCCCCCCGGAGTGAAAGAACGGAGGTCCGTGTAAGTAAACACGGACCTCCGTTCTGTGAGAGGGGGAAGTGCTGTGATCACAGCCTTCCTTTACAGGGAAGCTGTGATCACTTCCCTTCCCCTGCTAGGGCAGTCCCCCCACAGTTAGAACACGCCCAGGGAACACTGTTAACCCTTAGAGCGCCCCCTGCAGGTTAACCCCTTCACTGCCAATGACATTTACACAGTAATCAGTGCATTTTTATAGCACTGATCGCTGTATAAATGTCACTGGTCCCAAAAAAGTGTCAAAATTGTCCAACATGTCCGCTGCAATATCGCAGTACCGCTAAAAATCGCAGATCGCCGCCATTACTAGTAAAAAATAAAAAATAAATAAAAACCCCAGAAATGAATTCTCATCATCCGTAAACGCGACCACTTTTGCGCAAACCAATCAATAAACGGCGATTGCGATTTTTTTAATCACAAATATGAGGAAGAATATAAATCGGCCAAAACCGATGAAAAAAATGTTTTTTTATATTTTTTTTTTGGATTTGTATTTTAGCAAAAAGTAAGAAATTTGGGTTTTTTTGCAAAATTGTCACTCTTCTTTTGTTTATAGCGGCGATCAGAAACGACGCAGCGGTGATCAAATACCACCAAAAGAAAGCTCTATTTGTGGGAAAAAAAGGACGCAAATTTAGTTTGGATACAACGTCGCACGACCGCGCAATTGTCAGTTAAAGGGACGCAGTGCCGAATCACAAAAAGGGCTCCGGTCCTAAAGTGTGAAATCCTTCCGGGGCTGAAGTGGTTAAGCACATGGTTAGAGCCTGAGCCTCTAATTGGCTTCAAAAAGCCCACCCAGTTGTGTGGCATTAGCAAATTAATATTCGCTAATGTTTTCCTGCTTCTCCTCCCAGCCAATCAGGAAGCGTCTTAGGACTCCCAACTAATCGGGTCTCAGGACCCTCTTCCTGTTTGGCCAGGAGGAGAAGCAACGCCTGTGCGGCTGGAAGCCTGGAGCGAGGTGCAGCTTCCTAAGCTAAGACCGGACTGATCACCACCTTCCCGTCCAATCACCACCTTCCTGTCCGATCGCTGCCTTCCCATCTGTCTTCCTGTGGGGGTATTAGCAGTAACATCATTTCAGGCCAGCCACTTAAGATACCCAAGGACACTGAACCTGAAGACCGAGCGAGGATCGTTTCCAACAAGGAAGAGTCAAATCTTTTTAACTTTAGTTCTGATGTAAAGTATATGTAAACCCTACTCAAGAAAATCCCATATAACCTTTTATCATATAACCACCCTCATTTCAACAATCATCTTCAATACTGTTTAATTGCAACATTCATCTATGAACACAAATGATGAGCCTCTCTAGCTTGAGAACACCTGAGGCTGCCCTCCTCTCTCTGCTCCTGGGATCAATATCAAAGGCCAAGAAGAGTCTCCTTTCTTTCTTTCTAATGGCAGCTAGAATGGTAATACCTAGACATAGAAAGCATAATAACCCCCCTACTATTAAGAGGTGGGTTACCAAATGTACTCATCTGCAATGCATGCAAGAGCTAACCATCCGATTTTGTGATAAATTGGATCAACAAAAATTTATCTGGAGCGTTTTGATTCACCACCTAAGTGCTGACTGTTTTAGAAGTCATCTACGACATCATGGACCACCAACCCATGGAATAACTGCAAAAGTTCATCCTCTAAGTAGCAACTCAATAGTATCCCCCTCCCACCTTATCCTTCCTGTCTCTGGTATGTCTATCTATGCCAGCCTCTCTCAAACTTTTTACCACCTAAATTGGAAACCTAAATTCATTGGGGGTCAGTGGGAAGAATGCCTTTCTTACAGTGGTAGTCAGAATGTCATCTTCAGAGACAGCAAACAAAACCACAGCTCAAAGAACCTCTAGCAACCTATGGAGGAAATCTAGGGTTCCACGGAAGCTTGGTTGAGAATGGCTGGTCTATGTTTTTTTCTGTTACATAATGCTCTTTCTTCAAATGGTTTCTCATAGAATCGGTGTCCCCACTGGTCACAGAATACTAGAATACACACCCCTATTTACTCACGCTCAAACCAACCAAATACCTTAAACAGAATTAAGGTATAACATGGACCTGTATTGGACCACATTTAACATATTAATGAGGTGGCTGAAGTACTCTTTCAATAATTGTGTATATCACTGAATGCCTAATGTCTGTACCTAACTCAAATTTACTGTACTATCTCTATACTTTGTTTTGTAAACTATTACTAGTTTTTTTAAAAAATCTGCAACATTGAGTAAAAAATACTTGGTCATCCTGCCATGAAGTTCTATGTTTAGGCACTTCCTGTTATAGAATGACGACACTCTATCTGTCTCCTAATTTGCTCCTACTCCTACTTTGTTATGTCACATGGGCTTTGATGGAGGCTACAAGCGGCTGTTTCCACACACATTACCCAAGCACGGTCTACTGTTGCCACTATCAAGAAACTTGCCCTGAGAAATGCCATGCAGGCATCATTAGGCCTCATACACACGGGCGTATATAAAATAATAAACAAAACGTCGGGCCCGACGTCAAGGAAAAAAAGTCGACGTTTTTCGGCGTTATGCATTGGCGTTTTTGAGCGCTAGTGAGCGTCGGCGTCAATAGACGTTTTTTAAAAAAAATCATTCCTCTGCTATTTTTCAACCTAAAAACGTCGGCGTCAAAAAACGCCAGAAAACGCTGATACAATATTAGGTGGCGTTTGTTGGCGTCTGTTGGCGTCTCGTGGCGTTTTGCGGCGCTTTTTGACGTCGATGCAGCCAAGGAACGCGCTGGTCGTGGGTTCTCTGATACGCCGACGCCATCTACAGCTCAAAAACGCCGACGTCTTTTATGTGGCCATTGACTAACATGGGGAGCAGAAAAAAACGTCAGTAGACGCCGGCGTCAAAAAACGCCCGTGTGTATGAGGCCTTAGGGTGCATGAAGACAGGAATTGGCTGCAGAGAGGCTGCAGGAGGTCAGCAGCACTGAGGTGAAGCAAAGGATGAAAAAAGGTAAAAACAAGTATTTTATTTTAAAAATGGCAGCTGTTTATGGTCCACAGTGCTTTAGTAAATTGAAGGTCATTCAAGAAGAACTTCACCTCTGTTCATGAAGTTTACTTCCTATATTACACTTACGTTTGACATTCCTATATGCTGAATAAACCCACTCAAAAGCCCAGCAAATCCAGCATGGTCCTTTTCTTAGCCAACACTATTTCACTGCATATCCCATCCTGTGCCGCCATCTTTAATCGAGAACCAGCTGTATTCCTCCTTTTCACAGCCAGCCCCTTAGTGATGCTCCCTTGATCATGTGCAGATGTGCTTCAGGTCTTGAATGTAATTGAAGGGCAAAAAAAAGATCTGTCAGCTCCACAGCCAAGGATGTGTAATGTATATATCCCAGGAGGCTTCAGGCAGATGAATACAGTACATCATCCTCAGCTAGGCATAGAATATGGAATTGCTAACTTAAAAACGTTTTTTGCTAAAAAAAAAATAATAATAATTTCAAGTTGTGTAAAAGGGAGGTGATGGGGAGCATAGGAGGAGAAGTTAAGCTAATGAGGGAAGGTCTGATTTCAGTAAGCTACCTCAATTACCATATATTTTTCAGTACTGCTATCATCATTGGTGAAATAACAATGTAGAATCAGAGGTGGCTTGATAAGGAGCAACTATGGAGATAAATCCCCACCAGAATAAAATGTTCTTTCCAACAGCATTGGCCAATAGCTAGATTAGTATGCCATACTTATGTGTCTTCCATAAAGTAAATAACAGGGAAATGGTCTTGTGGAAGGGGCTGGTGCAAAAATAGTACATGGAAAAGCCATGAAAAATTCAAAAATGAAAAGTTTGCCTTTATGATTATCCATCTAAGATAAATTGACGGGTAGCAGTACTCCTGATTTTGGCAAAGAATGGTGCTGAAAGTTAAAGCAGGACTTTTAAGTCTTGGATACAGTGGATGGGGAAGGGTTAGAACGTCTGTCTGTTTTTTTACTGCTGTTTGTGTACCCAATGAGAAGATTTTCCATCACAAATCTTTCCAACAGGGGCATGGACAGTTAATAACTCTTCTGAAAAATGCCTCCAAACCCCCCGCTGTTTATTTAAAACTGGAGATGGAACAAGCCCTTGTGGGAGTTGAATGTATTTGCTTTTGCTCATAACGGTTCTTCAACATGCAGGAAATCTCTTCGAACAATGAGTGGTTTTTCCCATCATTCCATAAAAAAGGGAATTCCATTCTCTACATGTGCAGCACACCCAGATGTTCAGTCCAGGGAGAAGGATGCCGCAGATCCCCAATTTTGGGACTGGGCCGTCATCCTCAGGAAACAATCTGTCTCTGAAACAGTCTGCCTCTTTATGTTTTAGCTGTATAAGTCAACTTATGAGGGAAACAATTCAGTACTGTCCGTGATATTTTTTTCAGGACAAGCTTTCAGGGTATGTCCTTCTTGGACCTTGAAGAAGGGGGACATACCCTGAAAGTTTGTCCTAAAAAAATTGTATGTTAGAGCAAATAAATAAGTATCACGGTCAGTACTCATCTGTCTATGTGTAACTAAAAATTGATTTGTGCTTTAATAGAGGTAAAGTGTATTTACAGTGAGTACATTTTATGTCTTTCATATTTTTATACATTTTTACTGATGTATTACTGATAGAAATTCATCCGGTTCAACAGGGACTGACCGAATTTCGATCAGTGTGGGGCAATCCCTGCTTCTTGCTGACTTCTTTCGAAGGGATATGCTGAAAAATGTTTCAGTAGCAGCCTTTGATCAGTGTATTCGGACAGCTGCCAGTGCAGCTGTCAAAGAGTTCAATGTCCCACTAATTGGGTATGGCCAGCTTTACCCTTGCACAGTCAGTTTTTTTCTGTTTTAGTGTTTGGGGAAGGTCCTACTCTGTTTCACCATGGTTGTGCCCCATGTAGAAATCCAGCTCCACAAAGACATGTGTAGCACCCTCTAGCTAGTGTGGTAGTATATATACAGTAGTTAACTGCAGGGCCGCTGTTAGAAATTATGGGGCCCCATACAGCCTACCTTTGACCCCACCCCTGTCCCCGTCCCTAACCCTGGCTCAAAACAAAATGCAGGTTTCTTGGTACTTACACATGTGTGCGGGGCCAACGTGTGCGTTTACAATTGCACATAAGCACAAAGAAGCAGGGGCAGTTTAAATTTCTTTTTAATTTTATTTTATTGGTAAAAATGCAGCTCCACTGCACATGTTTACTGCTCCCCCAACTGAAGTGTAAACTAGCATCTCACTGTCTTATGATCATCGGCATTGCAATAATCATCACAGGCAGCACAGTAAGCAGGGGCTCTATGGCTCTGTGTCACATAGCTGTTGGGTGCTAACTTATGGCTGTACTGAGTGTAACAGACTGTAACACAGCACAGCCATAACAAAGTCAGCAGCCGTGTAACACAGAGCCACGATAGAGCCCCTGCTTGCTGTGCTGCCTGTGATAATTATTGCAATGCTAATAATTAGCCTACTGTGCTGGGAAATATATAAAAGGACACAGCGGGGATTCTATGCTCTATATTCACTCACTGTGTCCAGTGGAGCCACGTTCTCATTCCTGTTTCCTGTCAGCCTCCTCGTATCTCAGCACCTGGGAACTGGAGACAGGCGCCTGGTGGGGAATCATAGTATCACTCCGCCGGCAGGGACTTATTGAGTAGCAGGGCATCATGATGTACATGCACCCCGAAAATGAAGTAAATAGTCCCTACTCTGTGCGCACCTGGGCCCCTCTGTTGACCCGATGGGGCCCAGGGAAATGGTATAACCCCGCTCCATAAGCAAGTAGGAGCAGGGGAGAGGTTTGCCAAGCTTGATTTTTTTTTCAATGTAATGCAGCAATGAGCTGTAATGCTGCCTGGGCCCTGCTGTGCAGCTGATGGGGATGGGTCCGGTACAACAGGGCCGGTAGTACTGCCCTATCAGTGGTCCTGGTTATCTGCTGGTGTAGGTAAATTTGGTTTGGTTGAGAGCCAGGACTGGGTTGAATCTGGGACATATTTGACTTGGGGAAGCTAGATGACTCAGCAAGTAGCATATCTGGTGCCTCCCCTGTTTACTGGAACCTTGGAGAAGCTGCCAGATGTAGTGGGTGGAGGCCACGAGGAGCTGTTTGGTATATTTATGAGTGCCCGAGCCAATCCCAGCAAATTGAGTTGGAAGGGGGTAGGCAACTCATAAATAGGCATGAGTCATGCCAGCAGGGACAGTCTGGGGGGAAGAGGGAGATGGAGTGCTGAGGAAGCTGTCGGTGTCCCTTGAGGGTGCCCTCCTTGCCTGGGGGGGGGGGGGGGTGGGTGCTGGAAGGATCTCCCACAACACACGGAGGAAATCCTTCCTGGAGGCACAGGAGCAAGTGAGAGGACAGCAGGAGCAAATCAGCACGTCCAGGAGATCTCCTGAGAAGTCAGCTAGGTGGGCTGGTGAGTATTAAGTCTGAGTGGACTGTGAAGAGGGTGTCAGTCTGGGAGAACTGTGGAGAAGTTAGCCAGGAGGGCTAGTGAAAGAGGCAGCTGCAGCCAGGCGGACTGGCGGTGCCTGAAGAGGTGGTGCTGGGATCAGAAGAACCAAGGAGAGGAAGTGCTAGGAAAGTGTAAGCTGTGTCACCCTATGTTCAAGTATAGGGGCTTTGAGTTCCTGCCTGTAATGAGCCTTTGCTACCAAATTGCAACAAAGTTACACAGCTGGAGTTCAGCAAGCAAGTGAGTGCTGGAGGAAGCAGAGGGGTGTATATATACTGTATATAGAGAGGATGTCAATTGAATTGTTTGAAGTCCATTGGGCACCCCATAATTCCCAATTCCCATCCAAGTTCTAATCCTTCAAATAAGTAACAAAAAAAAAACAAAGTACTGGACTGTTCTTTGACTCTGAGGTAACTGTGAAAATGTTGTGAGCTTGGCTGTGTAGGGTGGGGGATCTCATTCTACTTGCGGCTCCTGAATAGGTGCATTACACATAGTTTGATGAGTTTGGTGTGGAGGAACTTAAGTGGTCTGCATGAAGCCCTGACCTCAACTCTACTGAACACCTTTGCTTGAACTGAAGTATCATTTTCAAGCCAATCATCCCAGCCACTCTGCTACAACGCTTACACCATCACTCTACTGACCGAAGGGTGCAGGCTCCAAAGTGGCCCAGAGTGTGCCAACAATAGTAGTACAAAAAACAAAATAAAAAGGGAGCCTGTGGACTTCCAGAAACCCAGAATACATGTATTCATATCATCTGATTCAGGGAAAATCCACCTTCCCTCTTATGAGTTTCACTCCATCGGAGGCTTAGTCATAAAAACAGTTTCAAGCCAGCCTTTCCAAATTAGTGGAGTCTGTTATAGTTGCAAAGGAGAGGGCAATTCCAAGTCTAGGCACAATCTATTTTTTTCCAAGCCCTAATTCCCACCATCCTCTAACCCATACTGTAGATCTTCCTCCCTTACCTTGTGAAGCAAGATATACTCATCTGAGTCCCCCATCCAGGTCCCATACTGCCACTGCCGAGTGGTGGGACCGCTGATCCAGTGCTGCAATGCCCCCTTGAGATTGCCAGTCCTCTGCCATCCTACTCTGATGATGTCATCCTCTTCCAGAACCTGAGAGAACCCTGCTGTAGCCCATCCAATAGTAAGTGTCTACATCTGGCAGACACTGAAAGGGACACTCAAAGAAGTACCCAAACCAGTAAGTAAACAGAAGATAAGAAGACTTGGATCAGAATGTCACTTGACTGCAGCTACAGGTAAGTACTAAGGGCATTTGGATAGGGTTATGTTTTTTAATGTGGCGATTAGCTATGTTAGGTTTGATGCTGGAGAGGCTTAAAGTGTTAGTAAACCCTAAAATCTATTTTTACCTACAGGTAAGCCTATAATAAGGCTTACCTGTAGGTAAAAAGAATATCTCCTAAACCTGCATGGTTCAGGAGATATTCGCCCTGCATGCAGCCGCTGACATTAGCGGCGCATGCGCTCTGACGATCCGGCCGAGGCGGCCGGCATCTCAGAGCTGGCTGCCGGTGCGAAGAGCTCCCGCGCGCATGCGCGGGAGTGACGTCACGCGGCTCCGGCCACTCACAGCGCCGGAGCCGCGTACCCGGAAGACAGAAGAGGACAAAGATGTCAGCGTCCTTAGCGCTGACCGACTCGGGCATCGGGGGCCTCGTTCTAAGGTAAGTATTTCATAATATGTTAGTATGCAATGCATACTAACATATTATGCGATTTTCTTGCAGGCTTTTTTTTTATTTTTATTTCGGTCAGCGGGTTTACTACCGCTTTAAATGCACATGTCTTCCTGACACTCATTGGAACTGTAGAAGCAGCTTAGATAAACACTTTCAACAAGTCCTCTTGACTTGACTTACTACTACTGCCTATACCAGGCATCCTCAAAATACGGCCCTCCAGCTGTTGCGGAACTACACATCCCATGAGGCATTGTAAAACTCTGACATTCACAGACATGACTAGGCATGATGGGAATTGTAGTTCCTGAACAACTGGAGGGCCATAGTTTGAGGACCCCTGGCCTATACCATGACCTGGATAAATGAGAACCTTCCTAGGTATTAATGCCCATGGTTTTAGAATGGGAGAAGCTAATCTAGGTGTGATGGGAATGTGTCCACAAACTTTTGACCATATATTGTACTTGTATGTTAGGTATCTGCAATCAGCACCCTAGCTGCACAAATGCTGAGATAAAATCAACCACTGAATAAACCACCTGATAAAATCAATCACTGTATAAGCCACCTGCAGATTGTATGCGTTCAGCAAATCATTACTGGTCTGAGATAACCCACAGACTTGCAGTGAAGCACAATGACCGTGCTGCATTCCTAATCTGGAAGCACAACTTGTATATGTAAGCAGCAAACCTATATGATTATAACCATAGAAACAGAACAGATTAACACACATCAAGACAGCTATTTACATTAACGAGATCACAGCCATACACATCGCTTGCAATTTGAATTTGCCTTTGGTCATTTGAAATGCTGAGAGGTTTCCTCCTTTGTACATAACAGTATATCAACACTCGCAGACTTTGGGTATCAGCGATGATTTTTAAATTCTAGGTTGCTGGCTTAAAATCCATATTTGCCTAGTGTAAAATTACAGTACAGCAACCGTGCTTATAATAATTGATGCATACTCTCGGGTATAAACGGTGACTGCACAAAGACTTATAATTACAGCATACGGCACAACTTTGTGATAAAATTATACGCTGTTCTATTTGTTTGACACAGTGCTGATTGCATATTATGTACTTTCCATGATCCATGCAGGTAAAATAACAATACCCAACTTTGTGGATCCCTCCAGCCTTGGAAGGAAATTTATGACACTGGCATGGGTGAGTGAGGAGGGAGAGCAGCTGGAATGCAATTTTCCCGAGATAAGTGGAACAATTATGCTTATCACATTTTACTTTATTACAATGCAGTGTAAAAGATGGACTACCCCATGCCATATTCTCTTGCACTGCAGTGGCTTCAGCATCATCACGGCTTAAGGCTGTTAACTCAGTATGGTGTGGTCCCTTTTAAAAAAAAATCAGGAGTGATGGTTCCACAGGTGTGTATTCTTGTCATCGGAGGAGCTGCCGTCATCATCTCCATTCTACTTATACAGATGGAAAAGAGAAAGAGTTGCTAAAAGAGCTGAACCCTGGGCTGGCCAGCAAATTTAATTGGTGTGTGTTCCTCCCCAGCATATGGGAGATATAATGCACGTTTTGCCTAATAGAGAGCAATACTTCCTTTAACCCATGGTACAAAAAGCTTCCTCCCCACTGGTTCCGGTAATGACGACTAGGCTCTCAAATATGAACTATTTCTTTGGTCATATTCTTGCCAATGGCATCAATATGCAGGACCAGCAAGCCCTGCTGGTCCCCCATTGTATGTGATGATGTTGAGGGCATGGACGTCCCCAGAACTTTTTTCGGGGGGGGGGGGGTGCATCATTTTAAGGTCACCCATGCTCTGCCGCTTTTCGACAATGTCATTATCACATTATCACAGTCAGAGACTGCAGACATGGTACAAGAGATGGTCAGAGACTGTGGACACAGTACAGGAGATGGTCAGAGACTGCGGACATAGTACAGGAGATGGTCAGAGACTGCAGACATGGTACAGGAGATGGTCAGAGACTGCGGACATAGTACAGGAGATGATCAGAGACTGCGGACATGATACAGGAGATGGTCAGAGACTACGGACATAGTACAGAAGACTGTCAGAGACTGTGGGCATGGTGCAATAGATGGTCAAAGACTGCATACATGGCTCAAAAGGATAAGGACCTAGTGGGGAACCCCCGATCCGATCCCTGACAATTGCCCCCCCCCCCTTGCCCCTATCTGCAGACGCTCATGGTTGAAGGCAGTATTCTGGGGAGGGAGAAAAAAAAGACCAGAGCATCAGCTACTGTTACTTTGTATTAGCTCCCCCTAGACACATTGAGAATGTTGAGGTCATATCACTCTTTTGGTATTTTTTGCTAGACTGTTGTTCAGCTTTAATCTTTTAAGATATGGGTGTCCAACCCGCAGCCCTCCAGCTGTTGGGAAACTAAAAGTCGCACGAGGCATTGCAAGGCTAACAGTTGCAAGCATGGCTTCCAAAGGGAAAAGGCACAATGGGACTTGTAGTTTTGTAACAGCTGGAGGGCCACAGGTTGGACAACCATGTTTTAACAGTTAACATTTTGCCTAACAGCAGACTTCACAATATGTGTCATATTACCTTTATTAGCCCAAATCTTATGATCTGCCCCTTTCTAATTTAGCTAAAAACTGGCCATACATGGTTTGAAATCCAGCAAATTCCTGTCAACCAACCGGGGCCGCTGATAAAGGGGTAGCACCGGTCCTCCTGCGTGGGGCCCAGGATCTATATGTTCAACGAGGGGCCCATACAGCTTTATGGCAGTTCTCAAGAATGGCAGGGTGATGAGCAATTTCTGGAACCAATCCAATCCCCCGTGACTCCCCCTCCATCGCAACCATCTTCTCCTCCTCTCACTCCCGATTGGTTCCAGTAATTCCAAAATTCTGAGCACCCCCTTTTACAATCAGACCCTCCCTTTCTGCAGATACAATATCCCCTATGTGCCCCCTTGCTGCACTGCTGGGTGTCAGGGTGAGGGGAGGGACCAGTAAACATGTCATATTTACTGGCACCTTCATTTCCTGTAAGTAATGAGTACTGATCGTCCCAGTGTTCATTTATAACTGAAGCATAGTAAATTGTGTTTACTATGTTTCAGTTTGTGAACAAACAAGGAGTTTCTGTACAGAACACTTCCTGTTCACTCATTTTGCAGAGCAGCTGAGACTGCAGAAAAAGGGTTTGAGGAATCTTGTCCTCAATCTCTTAGTACTCTGGCTGTGTGAATGAGTAGTTTGTTCAGCTAGAGCTACCTGTTACTCTATAGGAATGCAGCGGCTTTACAAACACAGCCATGAGTCTTAATTTGGCAGGTAGGCAGGTGCAGGTAAGTGGCCCAAATACACACTGTCTGTGTTTGGTGATGTACACCTGCACCTACATGTCTGAGGGGGCCCTGCCAGGTACACTGTACCGGGCCTCATGATTTCTAACAGTAGTTCTTGAGCCAACACTCATCAGCACAAAAAACATTGGGAAATCAAAGGGAAATGTTGACCGAACAGCATCTGCAGGCAATCATCTGTAGTGAATGTGTGGCTATTCTAATGGGCAGGGGTGCAGACTGTCAGAATGCAATAGCCACATCATAACACAAAAATCACTTCCAGCGCTTAAAGAACTGCCATAAAGTCTCAATGTTATGTGGCCTATCAACTGTGGTGCAAAAGACTTCTGGTATACTTTGTTGGCATGGTCCTCCTCAGACGGGGAGAACTGGTAGATAACTGTAACAAACCATACAGGAGGGTGCAAACGCCTAGTGCATTGTTAAAGGTTTATTAAGATCAGATGAAACAGCCAAATTGATACTCACAAAAATAGAAATAGAAAATGAATGAGCATCAGCTTGACAACGTCGGGTCAGATCACGCAAGCATACCAGCTACGCAAGCTGCCACACCTGCGAGGAAGGGGGTCTTCCTCGCAGGTGTGGCAGCTTGCGTAGCTGGTATTAGTGGCGTAGTGGTACATCAGGTTGGACCATGTGACACCCCCACTGGACCATTATTTTGTGTATTGCAACACTTACTTATTTTCTATTTTTATTTTTGTGAATATGGATTTGGCTGTTTGAATTTATCTTAATAAACCTTTAGTAATGCAATAGGTGTGTTGCACCCTCCTGTGTGGCCTGTTGCAATAGTCACATATACAAAGTCCAATGAAAGCACCAAACAGTCTGAGGGTCCAAAAACCTTTAATATCAGTACTGGTTCACAAACAACAACACAGAACATCCAATGCCTTTTTGGAGGCTCAAAGACTCAAGGACCCCCCCTCCTTCTTTTCTTTTTCAGGGCTTAAACATAATGGGCAAACATAAGGACTAAAAATGGCACAAATCACCAAGGATACATTTTTTGCTGAATTGGACATCAACTAATCAATTTTGCTTTTATTTCATTCTGGCCTATGCAGTAAATAATTCACTCATGGTAATTTGTGCCATTTTGAGGCCTTATGATCACCCATTACGTTTAAGCACTAAATAAGGAAGTGGGGTCTTTGAGCCACAGAAACGCGTTGACTGTTCTGTGTCTGTAGACCAATACTATTATTAAAGGTTTTTGGACTCTCTGACTATGTGTTTGGTACTCTCATTAGATTTTGAACATGTGATACTTGACATCTGGGCCCCTTGTTCGAAGGACTCCCTGTTTTTGTTTAAAGCTGCCTCACCAGATCAATTTTGCATTGTTGCATTCTGACCAATCTTCTGAGAATTTGAATCCAGTACCGTATTTCTACTTGTTCCACAATACAACAGCCGGCAGCCTGAGATTCCTCCATTCACATTGGCCTGAATGAGAGAAATCTTTATGGGTATGGCCAGCTTTAGAGTTCAATTATACCAACAATTTAAACCCTGAGGAAGGGAGAACCTTCTAGCTTTGAAAGGTGTTGAATTGGTGTCCTTGGTATCTTTTGATTTCTGTGATGAAATACTTGGACTATACTTTTGGTGTTGCACCCTTATTCTCCTTGAACTTTCCATTGTCCATCCAAGGCGCCTCTGAGGCCACGTCATGTAGCACCCTCTACTTAGGTAGTGTGCTAGAGATAGGATTTTTTGGTGAGTGCAGGAAAATTTAGGCAGGTCTAGCTAGAGGCTAGGCCTGTTTGTTTTGATCTGTGTGGGCTGAGAGTGGCCTAGAGTAGCATCTGGTGACTCACAGGCAGTGTCTCTGAGACCTCAACTTCTTTACAGAGGCTTTGAGAAAGCTCTGGAAAGAGAGGAGGAGAAGAACGGTGGAACTGCCTGGGATGTTCTAAGGAGGCCTGACCAATCCCCAACTTGGATTGGCAGGAGGCAGGCCAGCTGGGGAGGAGAGTTCAGGTGTAAGAACTGGGAGATGGAGTTCTAGGCTGTCGGGGCCTTTGAGGGAGCTCCCCAGTCTGGGGGATGACCTTGGGCCTGGAGCTCAGGAGAGGACAGTGTAGAGTACTGCCGGGCAAGTCTCCAGGAGGGATCCACTGATTGCTGGTGAGTGACATGTACAGCCAGGAATGCTGGGGAGGCACGCCGGCGCGGATTGGAAGGATGCAATCTGAAATGGGTGTAGAGCCAGTGGGAACTGTGATGTTACGGGTAGTGGAGATGGGCAGGAGGGCTGGCAGGGCCTGAAGAGGACTGACTGGGATAAGTAGTCCACCAAGAACAACTAGCATTTGAACTTTCTTTGCTACACTATAGGAGCCCGCAGTCCCTGCCTGTAATGGGCGTTCCTGCTGAGGCCTGGCTGAAGCCAGTGTCAGGCCTAGCCAAAGGCTAGCTTTGCCTGAGAAGTTTGTGCTGGAGAGAGAGAGCGGATGTAATAGTCTGCAAGCAAGTTTGTGCTGGAGGAAATAGAGTTTGTTCAAACCAAGCTTTCAATTTACTGGGCATCCCATAAATTCCCTACCCTATCCAAGTTCAAATCCCCTCAATAAAACAACAAAAACAAGCACATGGACTGTTCATTGTCTCCAAGGTGATTGGGAAGTGAATGCTGGGCTGGGCAGGGCAGGTTGACAGTTGGACCACAATACCCTATGGGGGTACCGCTACATATAATATTGGCTCACCTTCACACTGAGTAATGAAATCCATTTCAGATCCATCACCTCCCACCTACATCTTCTATTTTTCAATTAAACTTGAACTCTGGGCTGGTGTAAAATGTACCCATGCGTGCACCCCCGCCACTGCATGGGTTAAATGCTTGTTTTGTCTAGGGCAGGGGCCGAACCCAGCCTGCCACCGCTAACTGTCCGGCCTGTCAGTGCACATGATTAATTCACGAGCACCCGGCCCAAGGACATGTTCGCGCTGTCCTCTTCATTGGACAGCGGCAAGCGGCCAGTATCGCAGGCTGGAATCACTGGAGATAACTTTTTACTTTAAACAGCATGTGATTGATTGCTGGGTGACCCTAGCAACCAATCTCTAGCCAGTTTCCGCCCCCATCCAGAACTGTGATGCCGATCTGTGCTCTGCTTTGCTGTACACCAGTGTAATATAGGAGAGTTCTACCTACACAGTGTGTGTTTGTGTGTGCAGGGGGTAAAGGACACTACAGTGGGATGCAGGGGGTAGAGGACACTACATTGGGATGCAGGGAGTAAAGGACACTACAGTGGGATATGCAGGGGGTAGAGGACACTACAGTGGGGTTCAGGGGGCAGAGGACATTACAGTGGGTTGCAGGAAGCAGAGGACACTACAGTGGGATGCAGGAGGCAGAGAGGACGTAGGGTGACATCACAGGAGACGAAGGACGTTGGGTGACATTACAGGAGACGGGGG
>BLSH010367861.1:1322733-1335827 GCA_018402905.1 Glandirana rugosa | reverse complement strand
GCCTCCTGTGACGTGTCATGAGGATAAACATTACAGTTTTGGTTACTGAAGTCCCCCATTTCCCTCGTGAAGACTGAGGAGAAGAATATATTAAAAACCTTCGCAATCTCTACATCCTTTGTAACCAGATTCCCTTCATCATTCTTTATGGGGCCAATATGATCTGACCTCCCTCTCTTACTATTTATATACTTAAATACTTTCTTGGCATTTTTCTTACTCTCCTCCACTATTTGCCTTTTGTGTTCTGTCTTAGCCGCCCTGATTGCACCCTTACATTTCTTATTGCAATCTTTGTATAGTTGGAATGCTGATGATAACTCCTCAGCCTTTTATTTTTTGAAGGCTTTCTCCTTTGCTTTTATATGCGTTTTATGTTGGAGTTAAGCCACCCAGGACTTTTATTAGCTCTTTTAAATGCATTTTCCATTAGGATGCACTGGCTAATACCCTTATTTAACCACTTATTAACCGACCCATAGCCGACTGACGGCGGCAGGGCAGTTGCTTAACTCTGGGAGGACGTACATTGACGTCCTCCCAGAATCGCGGGTCCCGCGTCCCCCGTGAGGCGCGCACATGAGACTATCCGTGCGACCCGGCCAAAGGGCCCATGCCAGCCTTCCCTTTGCCCTTCAGAACCCCCTGTGGCTTCCATCCAATTCCGGAGCATCAAACATCCCCCCTTTCACCGCCCAGCCAGGTGTCCAGATGAACACCGATAATTTTGCCCCAATTGATTTTTTTAATTTATTTTTTTTACAGAGGACTTCCTATCATCTTTCGTGGCCCAGTGCAACCTTTCTGCCCAGCAGTTGATTGCAAGCAACCCAAAGTCCCTTTGAATGGAGAGCTATTACTGTGGAGGAATTTAACATTTTTTTAGGCCTGACCTTTAACATGGGACTCTCAAAAAAAAAACTATTTATACACCTATTGGTCCACCAAACCCATCCACCACATGCCAATTTTTTCCTCCACTATGCCAAGGTCCAGATACCTAATGATTCTCCGGTTCCTCCACTACAATGACAACGCTCAGTGTCCTCCCAGAAATGACCCATCTTATGACAAACTATTCAAAATTTGCCCCCTTCTAAACTATTTTTCAGAAAAATTTTCCCAGTTATATATCCCAGAGAAAAACATATGTATTGATGAGTCACTTATTAAATTCTCAGGCAGGCTGTCCTTCAAACAGTTTATACCCAGTAAAAGGGCCCGATATGGGGTTAAGCTGTATAAGCTCTGCGACCGAGTCACGGGCTACATTTATGCCTTCTTGGTTTACGAAGGTAAGGACTCCCAGCTGCATCCCCATGAATGCCCAGATTACATTGGAACCAGCGGAAAAGTTGTCTGGGAGCTCATTTATCCACTCCTTGGGAAGGGTTATCATCTTTACGTGGATAACTTCTACACCAGCTTGCCCCTCTTCCATAATCTTTACAGAATGAAGACTCCAGCATGTGGTACAGTCATAACCAACAGAAAAGGTTTCCCGCAAAGGCTCGCCAATGAAAGGCTAAGAAATGGAGAGGCGGCGTCTTTGCGGAATGAGGAGCTGTTGGCTGTGAAGTGGAGGGACAGACGAAAAGTACACATGCTGTCAACAATTCATGACGACACATACGTAGATATCCCCAGAAGAAATGGCCCAATCCGGAAACCTGCTTGTGTCCACGATTATAATCTGTTCATGGGGGGAGTGGACTTCAATGATCAGATGATCGAACCATATCTACCCACCAGAAAATCCCGGCATTGGTACAAAAAAGTATCTATTTATCTTTTCACATTGGCCATGTACAACTCTTTCATAATTTACCAAAAATCTACAGAAAACCCCGTATCCTATACTTACTACCAAGAAGAAGTCATCATCGCCCTAGTGTACCCTAAAGGCCCACCAGAAAGTGTTAGATCTGATGTAGTAAGCAGGCTCCATGAATGACACTTTCCTGAGAAAATCCCCCACACTGAATCAGGTCAAAAGAGATGCCGTGTGTGCACCAAAGCAGGGTTTAGAAAAGACACCACATATTTTTGTCCCCAAAGCCCTTCCCAACCGGGCTTCTGTATAGGTAATTGTTTCCGCCGTTACTATACTTCTCTACATTATTAGTGAAGTATGGTAAACGTAATTGCCATTTACTTCCACACCCCTTATGGCACTGTATATACTGCTGCATTCCCCGGAACTGACCCTGGCCTGCTATACGACCACGCTTCTGCCTCACGCTAAAAATACCTCTGCCTGCTCCGGAACCGACTCTGGCCTGTTATACAACCACGCTTCTGCCTAACGAAGAACTGTACCTACCACTGCCTGCTCTGGAACTGACCCTGGCCTGTGATACGACCACGCTTCTGCCTAACGCTGAACTGTACCTACCTCTGCCTGCTCTGGAACTGACCCTGGACTCTTTGACCACGTTTTTTGCCTGCCTCTTGGACTGTTCTTTTACCCTGGAGTAGTGGGATTCATAACGCAGGGGTCTCACATATGTGAGGGGCTCCAGAATTTGTTTTTCTGGATGAAGAAAACAGTTTTTGTTTTCTCATTCCCAGATTAGGGTTTGGAGACTGAGGCTTCATAGAGCTTTGGGTGGGAGAAGCCTCTACCCCTGTTCCCATTTTTTCCTGGCCTGCTACTTGTGTTATGGACCATGTTTCTGCCTACTACCAGGACCAATATTTTGGGACTGCTGGCATTATCTCTACCTGGACTGTATATGGACCCTGCCTGTACTGACTATGGACAATATTCCTGCCTGCTGCATGGACAATTCAGTTCACTGTCACTGACCACGTTCCTGCCTGCTGCCTGGATCTACCAGAGAAGCCCCTACCCTGGTCCCCATTCTTTCCTGGCCTTCTACCTTTACTATGGACCATGTTTCAGCCTACTACCAGGACCAATATTTTGGCACTGCTGGCAATATCTCTACCTGCACTGACCCTGGACTGCATATGGACAGTATCCCTGCATGTACTGACTGCGGACAATATTCCTGCCTGCTGCCTGGACAATTCCGTTTGCTGTCGCTGACAATGTCCCTGCCTGCTGCCTGGATCAGTGCGCTCCTCCTGTGGTCAACTGCACTACTAAGATCACAGGTAATCTTTTCTTTAACCTTTTGCTCAGCAGAATGTATTTTGGGGTGTAATTCTTGGAATGTACATGCTATGTGTTAGAAATATGAAGGGCCTTCAAAAAAGATGTGATAGGTTGTCGGGAAATTAGATGCGTAATGTATGTAATGTATGGATGGTGCTCCTTGTATATCGGGCCTCTGTATGTGGCCAGGCTGTGTAAAAGTCTCACACATGTGGTATTGCTATACTCAGGAGGACTAGCAGAATGTATTTTGGGTTGCCATTTTTGCTATGTACATGCTGTATGTTGGAAATATCTTATAAATGGACAACTTTGTGTAAAAAAAATGCGTTTTCATTTTTTTTCCACATTTTCCAAAAACTTATGGAAAAAAATGAACTGTTCAAAAGACTCATTATGCCTCACAGATTATATGTTGGGGTGTTAGCTTTCCAAAATGGGGTAATTTTGTGGGTAATTCCAATGTTCTGGTGCTCCAGGGCCTTCAAAAGTGTAATAGGTGGTTGAGAAATGAGTTGTCTAATTTATGCTTCTAAAATGCCTGACAGTGCTACTTCAATGTTGGGCCTCTGTATGTGGCCAGGCTGTGTAAAGGTCTCACACTTGTGGTATCGCCATACTCAGGAGGAGTAGCAGAATGTATTTTGGGGTGTCATTTTTGCTATGTACATGCTGTGTGTTGGAAATATCTTAAAAATGGACAACTTTTTGTAAAAAAAATAAGTTTTCATTTTTTTCCCACATTTTCCAAAAACTGGAAAAAAATGAACCGTTAAAAATACTCATTATGCCTCATAGATTATACATTAGTGTGTTAGCTTTCCAAAATGGGGTCATTTTGTGGGTAATTCCATTGTCCTGGTGCTCCATGGCCTTCAAAATTGTAATAGGTGTTTGAGAAATGAGATGTGTAATTTATGCTTCTAAAATGCCTGACAGTGCTACTTCAATGTTGGGCCTCTGTATGTGGCCAGGCTGTGTAAAAGTCTCACCATACTCAGAAGCAGTAGCAGAATGCATTTTGGGGTGTCATTTTTGCTATGTACATGCTGTGTGTTGGAAATATCTTAAAAATGGACAACTTTGTGTAAAAAAAAATGTGTTTTCATTTTTTTCCCACATTTTCCAAAAACTTCTGCAAAAAAATGAACCGTTCAAAAGACTCATTATGCCTCATAGATTATATGTTGGGGTGTTAGCTTCCCAAAATGGGGTCATTTTGTGGGTAATTCCATTGTCCTGGTGCTCCATGGCCTTCAAAATTGTAATAGGTGTTTGAGAAATGAGATGTGTAATTTATGCTTCTAAAACGCCTGAAGATGCTACTTTAATGTTGGGCCTCTGTATGTGGCCAGGCTGTGTAAAAGTATTACACATGTGGCATCACCATACTCAGGAGGAGTAGAAGAATGTAATTTGGAGTGCAACTTGTGGTATGCACATGCCATGTGAGAGAAATAACCTGGAAATATGACAATTTTGTGAAATAAAAAAAAAATTAGTTTTGCAAAGAATTGTGGGAAAAAATGACAACTTCAAAAAACTAACCATGCCTCGTACTAAATACCTTGGAATGTCTACTTTCCAAAAAGGGGTCATTTGGGGGTATTTGTACTTTCCTGGCTTGTTAGGGTCTCAAGAAATGAGATAGGCTGTCAGTATATCAGGTGTGATCAATTTTTAGTGATTGGCACCATAGCTTGTAGACTCTATAACTTACACAAGGACCAAATAATATCCACTAATTTGAGTTATTTTTACCAAAGATATGTAGCAGTATAAATTTTGGTCAAAATTTATGAAGAAAAATTACTAATTTGCAAAACTGTATAGCAGAAACAAAGAAAATGTGTTTTTTTTACAAAATTTTCAGTCTTTTTTCATTTATAGCGCAAAAAATAAAAAATCCAGTGATAATCAAATACCACCAAAAGAAAGCTCTAATTGTGCGAAAAAAATGACAAAAATTTCAGATGGGTACAGTGTTGCATGACTGAGTAATTGTCATTCAAAATGTGAGAGCACTGAAAGCTGAAAATTGGTCTGGTTGTTAAGGGGGTTTAAGTGCCCAGTGGTCAAGTGGTTGAAACCACAACCATTTTCCCTCCGTGTTCATTGTTCCTAGTATTTTATCCCATTTAATATCTAATATCTTCTAGCAATGAGCATAGCTTATGGAAGTAGACACTTTTGAAATTCATTGTCTTTGTATTCCCCTCATGTTTCCTGTTTGTGTGATTTATACTGAATCTAATTGACCTGTGATCGCTGTTTCCTAAATCGCCCCTTATTTCCACATCTGCGATCAGGCCTGTATTGTTAGTAATCAATAGGTCTAGTAACGCTTTGTTTCTTGTTGGTGCATTTACCATCTGACCCATGTAATTGTCCTGCAAGACATTTAGGAAATGGCGAGCCTTAGACGAATGTGCGGTTCCTTCCGCCCAGTCTATTTCTGGGTAATTAAAATCCCCCATTATAATGACACTTCCCATCCTTGCCGCCATTCCAAACTGAGATAATAGGTCTGGCACCCCCTCCTCCCTCAGGTTAGGGGGCCTATATCATACTCCCAGTATTACTTTCCCCCTGGTTTCCTCCTTTTATAGCTCTACCCATAACAAGTTGTGATATGTCTAATAAAATGTTATATTTTTATATATAATCAGCCTGTCCTTGTTTGTATTATAACCAAGGAGGTGCATTCAAAGTCCCACACTACTGTATCTTTGTATGTTCAATTATCTTTTTTAGCTGTCTGTGAGAGGCATTTAACCACCACTGTAAGGGTTTTATTTTTTTTTACTTTCATACTACAAATTTATAATGCATTTTCCCACTGCCATCAGATGAATTACTTTCAGTATGGATTTTTTTCAAGAATTGGGAGTTGTTTAGAGGTTCCTCTGGGGTGGGAAGGTTGAGGGAGGCTGGGCTAGATGATGCTGAACTGATGTACTCTTGCCAATAAATGCGACTGGTTCTGATTTGCTACAGCTTCTAATATACACTGTGAGAGGCTCCCCAGGTGCATGGGGGCCACATGATAGTCTTGCATTACATCATACCTACCAACTGTCCTGGATTTGCTGGGACAGTCACATTTTTTACTAAGCTGTCCTGGGATGGCCACATCCCAGAACCTGTACTGCGCTCTCCTGGTCCCAGTATTGTGCCCTCCTGACTTCCCTTGTACTGTGCCCTTCTGCCTCCCCCTACTGTGCTCTTTGTGTTGATTAGTCTTTGATTTATGGCATGTTTTCTAATTGTTTATAATCAATTTTATTGAAAGATCTAATAAATATACTGTATGTTTAATTCTATCAAATATTTATATTTTAATTCTTGAGAGAATTTGCGTAAATTGGTGCAGGCTAATAGGGGCCCCAGTGCATTACTTTGCTTAGTGGCCCATGATGCTATACAGATGGCCCTGCAAGAGAGGAGCCTGAAGAACCATGCAACTGTAAAGGGAAGTCTGGAGCTTTAAGTGAAATATCGGGAAGATTGATGTGCAGTAGCAGATACAATATACCCTCTAACATATGAGAAAATTCTGGAAGACTGGGGTAAAGTAGAAATTTCTTTGACAAGTATCCACAATATTCATTAAAACCGGCTAATAACTAGAAAATGTCCATTTTGAAAAGTAAAAATAAGCTTTCATTTCCTGGACTGTCATTTCTTTAGCGTGCATCAAACTCACTAATGAACGTCCCTCATGTCTATGACATTATGCTGATTGTTCCTAGAGATTCTGAATAATCTACATTTCAATTCCCTAGGACATCAACCTGCAGTAAGGAGCATCAGTGAGATAAGGTGCTTGGCCATCCCCTTCCAAAAACAACATTAAAGTAGAAGGATAGAAAGAGGGACAAACCAATGTGCTGAGCCTTCTTCAATTCATCTTCTCATGAAAACCCACGAGTGGTGGCTTAATTAGCTGTCACCATATCTGTCATTCCTCAACAGAGAGCAGGGGTGAGCTAGGAGTTGAGACTTATATTACAGTGAAAGCAGGTGAAGATATAGCTCCACCATACACTGAAAGCACAGTTGCATCAGCTGTGTGTACGGTCACGTTGCTTTCATAGATTAAGACAGGTTGATACAAGTCGATAAGGCTTGTTCTATTGCCTTTGTATCACCTTGTCTTCAGGACTGCACACAGGTTCTGTGTACACAACAGGCTGCTAGAGTACAGAGATCCATCTAAGCAGTGTCAGCACAGCTGTATTTGAGGTACAGCAAGCATCTAAGCAGAGCTTTAAAAAGACAGAAGGTGGGCATTCCCCAAGTAACCATGTACATCAAGCATATGACTGATTGCAGAACTGTTTATTTAAAAAAATATGAACAGGAGGTCTCTTAGAAATTCAATTTTTTTTTTAAAATGGTATTTTTGCAGCACCATCCCCGTAAGGGCTGTTGGAAGATGATTGTCCCCAGAGGTTGCCCTGACCTTGCAACCCTCCCGACACCTCTGATACCCTGTGTTCTGGCATATTTCAAAGAGAGAATGCAAATGCAAAAGACACCAGAGAAATAACAGATTGCAAAAGGATATTTTACTGAATATTCTTGAGTTAACAAGGGAAAGAAGAATGTGAAATGTGGGTATTCCCCAAATTGAGTTATAGTTATAGAGATATGCAATGAAATGGCAATAACAGTGAACCTTACAATAGAGGCCAACAAATCTTAAGGGGGACCTTTGACCCCAGGTGCAAGAGGGGGAAGAGAAGACTTTTTGTCAATCAGCTCTCTCTATGCCCTGATGCCACAGGCGAAAATAATTACCAAAGCACAATATGTAAAACCTGCGTGAGTGTTCCCCTTTAATATAAACATGTGTTGTAGGCTGATTCCTTTGTGTGAAGAAATCCTTGAAGTAAGGGTGTCCGAAATCTTCAGCTAGCTATGAAGGGGCCCAAAGATGTTGCTGTGCAATGGCGACCAACAAAGGTGGAAAGGATGAGCAAGGTGCTCCCGAGCGAAAGGCCTTTTGATGAAGTAAAGGTGTCTGTATGCAGAGTCCCTGAATGTAAAATTAGGGGGTGTTCTGCCCACTTACCAATCCTGGAGATACCAAGGCTTGTGCGGAAAGGATGTCCCAGAACAGGCTCTTAAAGGATCTGCTGTCAGATGAAGGATGCCCGAAGGATGCCTGACTGGCAACCTGATGACCCAGGGGTTCAGCAGCGTATGTAAAAGTGGCCGGTGGATGAGGATCTGCCTTCAGGGATAAGGCTCACTCATGGAAAGGCCCTCTGTGCCGTCCAGGTGGTGGCGCTAACTCACATTAGCCAGGGGAGCCTGGCCTCTCACTCCTGCAGCTTTAGATCCTATGTCATAAGAGAGTGAGCCCATTCCAGGACCGTTCTATTTATCTGCTCACTCAGAAAGTTTTATTTCTCTCTCCAGCCAGCTGGTACTTGTAGTTTGAAGCAGTATTAGATTTTTTGGGATCCTGGCTTTCCAGACTACATGTCCCACAATCCCCCGCTTTCAGTAGTGGTCTCTCTCTCTCTGCAGTCAGAAAATGAAGCAATAATCCCTGTGCTGGGCAGTAGAGGAAACAAAGCTCAATGTAATCTTCAGTAAAGAGTGTCCCATGATGGCAAAAGTGATATTGCCAGCGCTTGGCTACATTTTTTTTATTACTTTTGCACATGTTACACCCAGAGGAGGGCTGGGAGCCTTAGGCCTGGGGGCAAGTCCAGTCAGGTAGCCCATTGAACTAATTATAACGGATATTGGTGTTATGAAGCAAGACAAATATGATACAATGTGGTAACATAATTTAATGTTAATAGCAACAAAGGAGGATTAACAAAAATAATGCATCAATGCATCCTCACCACCCACCAATGCAGCCTCACCACCCACCAATGCAGCCTCACCAGTGCCCATTAATGCAGTCTCACCAGTGCTCCCCCCCTTAGCCTGCAGTTAGCTGGTGGCTGCACCCCTGGCCCCTACTTCCTTCCTCCACAAGAAGAAAAAAGTGTGAGCGGCCATTGGCCATTTTGAATGTAAGTTAGGTTGGCCTGGGGGGCGATTGCCACCCTGCCCCCTGGCCCAGCCCTCCCCTGGTTACACCCATCGGAGTCCCCTTTAAGTCACCTAGCAGAGTGTTGCTCCTCTAGCCACACAGCTTATTGTTCCCTCTCTGGAACATCACAGGGGGAGATGAATATGTGATCGGCTGCAGCTCAGCTGAGGACTGAACTTGCCCCCGGCAATGATGTCAGCAGAACTTATGATTGCCTGACACACAGCTGGGAGTGACTGACCCTGCCCACTGGCTAAACACAGAGAGTGCTTAGGACCAGCATGGTGAACCGGTGTGCAAGCAGGACAGTGAGGCAGAGGTGCATGCATGGAGTATCAGAGGACTGTGCTTGAGACATTGTTTCTGGGAGCCAGTTGTAGGTCTGGAGCTATAGCTGCTGAAAGTCCTTTGACCACATGCTGTTGCTGTTACTCGGTTGCAGTGGAGAGACTGTTTGACGCACAGAGTGCTAAACACCGGGAGGAAAGAAACTGCTTCTTAGAGACCAGAAAGGTGAAACAAGGGAATCAAACAATCCAGTGTCTCCTCTGTGGATAGCACTACAAGTGGGGGCTAATCAGGGATCCATTCCGACTCTGTGTCGAGTTAAGTAGCCAACATGTACCCCTGCCAGGTACAGCACAGCTCACAGTGCACATAATCGCTGCACCTGTTAGTGAAGTAAATAGTTTGGACCAGCTTGGTCCCAACAATTTATTTAGCGTTTACGAAAACCTAGAGATCAGTTTTAAAGACAGATAAGCCAAGCTGCACTCCTTAGAATATTTGGAGGTGCTTTGAATGCCCAAGGATGGGTGGAGAACTGTGCTTTACTAATTTATCTGTTCAAGCACAACTTGAATTGGATGGATGGAGCCAAGTGCTGTGAATCAAGCTTTATGGACTCAAGATTTCAAAGAGGAGCAACCCAGTCTCAAAGAACAGCTACTCACACAAAATCTGGTCAACATTTTGATGGTGCATCAATCTGTTCAACATTGACCAATACGGGCATGCAAAATCAGCTGGCTTAGGTGATGCAGGCTCAGTTGCAGAGGATAGTGGTGCAAGTAGTGCAGAATCAGGCAGAGATGCAGCAGACTCAATCAGAGATCTCTCAATGAATTTTCAAAGGGGTTGGCAGCCTTGGCCTCAAAAGAGAAGGCTTTAGGAGAAGATGAAGCAGACAATGGATACAGAAGAAGAAATCATATGGACCTTGTGAGAAATACAGCGTTGGGGGCCAGTCAGATGCTCAACCACTTTAGCTATCTACCCCCCAAACAGTGAGTCATAGAAGAAGGGGGGCTCAGAGCCTCATCTGAATCTCAAAAGAGACAGTCCTACCAACCTTTGCCTGTGGTGCTTGTTCAAGTGGAAGGTGTTAGCACGAGACCCTCTCTGACTCTGGTGCAAAGGTGACACGCTATACTGGGATATCTTTCACAAGCATCTTAGACATCTACTCTTCAAAGAGATAAAGAATTTAAAGATTTGATGTATTTGGGCAGAGAAGTTCTATGGTGGATACCTGCAGATCAAGCTGTCCTTTGACCCCTTAGTAATTGGAACACTAGGGACCCTCAACACACTAGCCATTGTGTTCCAGCCCCCCAGGGTCCACAAAGAGCTCTTTGATTGTGGTGACAGGCACAGATCCAGTGAGACGGTTCTTGACTCCCATCATTTCCAAGTGTGGCTCTTCAACCAAGGGTGTGCACCCCATGATGTGGCTGGAGAAAGTTTTACAATCAAGAGAGGTCTCCAAACTTCAGGGAAGTCGGGCTGGGGCCAGCTGGGACCTTTTGCTGTATGGAAGATAGGCCAAGAAGAAGACAAAGATTATGGGAGAAAGTTGATCCCCGAGGCTCGAGGGAGACTTCATCCTTTGTGTTGCTTGAGAGAAGCAGAAGATGCGATCCCTGAGCAGCGCCTCTATCAAGATGATACTTAACTATCTTTAGATCAGAAGAACAAACATCAGACCCAGCTTCTGAGAGAACAAAGGGCTAGGCCACATATTCAGCCTACTGTGGACATAGCATAGTGTCACAGGAGGGAAATGTTCAGAGGAAATCATTACCACCACTGGTGGAGATTTCCCCTGCCTGTCCTTTGTGTTAGGAAGTTCCACAAATTCCATCTGTCACCTGAATATGTGTAGTGTAGCTATGAAAATTTTACTTTTTTCTCTGTAATCTTTTATGTTCAGCTAAATTTGGAGGGAAAGTTTAGGGTCCATGTGTGGTCCTGTTTAGCCGCCTGGCAGTGTTCCTTTTCCAACCACGCAGCTTATTGCGCCCTCTCTGGTGGTGAACAGTATTGATTAGATTTGTTGTGATTAATTTTTCCCAGCCAAGAGTCCCAAATTTTACTAAACATCTTTCGCCACCCTTACCTAATGAAACTAAGTTTGTATGATGTTAAGTTGCAGAGAGAAAAATTTGATTGCCATATTGACGTGTGGTGGGTTCAGGTCTGGTGCAGCATAATTACTTTCCACGCATAAAACAATATCAGATGAAACGTTATCCTTGTAAACTTTAAAGGGACGTGGACCTCCAAAAAGTTCAGAAGATGTGAAATATGTTGGCATTGTCGTGGCTGCATTGCAGGCACTCGTAATGAGAGAGGAGGCCCATCTTCAGAAATCAATGTAAAACCCAAGATTGCTGCCTGCTGCTATACAATTTTAATCTTAAAGCCCATGTCCATAAACATTGTTTCTTTACTGATAGCTCCGGGTGTGGTACTCAACTCTTTTCTGTTCTTTCTGTCCCTCATAGAACTTTTTCAGTGCATAATGTCCTCAATCTTCCTGGGCAGGACCTGGAAGGTTAAGGGCATACTATAAGTGCATGGTGTCATGGACCCGCCCCTGAGGGGAACATCATCACAGCACTCTGCACACCCAGTGTATTTATGCAGAGTGGAACTCATGTCCTCACATCAGTGTCAGCCGCTGTATCATTTAAGACGGTACACCCACTGCTAGGACAAAATCTAAAAAGGACCCTGCGCATCACATCACCTAAAAACATCTGCAAATGGTAAACATTTAAAAGAAAAAATACAGCCAAAGAGGGGGTGGGGACCACCGGAGACAGGGGACAGGTTTATAAGGATGTAAAATTCATTACATTTGATTTCTGCTAAGTAAATATCTAAAAAGCTGGCCATAGAAGCTACAATCTTATTGTTCAATCTCCTTTATTCTTACCAACCATATGTGAGGTCCCACCGGACTGGTCAGTTAGACATAATGTTTAGGTAGGCCCTTGAACCATATAGTTGTTAGTACATCCATTACTGACCACAAACATTAAAACTTCATTGTGCATCCCCTGATTGGATGCTAATTGAAAGGATTGTTCAGGTAGGCCCTTATACTACATTGCTATTGGTAAATATAGGGGAGGTTGTACAAAGTTGGTACAATCAGCGGGCATGTTTAGACTCCATTCACATCTGGGCATTTTGGGATTGCAGGAGAATAGCTGCGAATCTTTCAATGGCACCTAAAACGCAGCGTCGATTATCGGGCGGCAAATCGCATTGCGTGAAGCTTGTTGTCCAAAAAAGAGTAGGAGCTTCGTTTGATGACAAGCTTCACGTGATGCGATAAATCGAATGGAGCCTCATAGTACTCAAACACATGAGGGTTATCTACACAGAAGATGCATTCAGGATTTTCTGGGCTAAAGATTGGCGCATGTATAGATTCCCCCTAGCTTTGTGATCAGGCAATTATCTTGAGTGCTCAGTGCAATATGGGCAGGTTTAGGCAAGGGCTATAACTATGCATATTAGTTCTAAAAAAGGTATTTCAAGGGCCAGTCACACCCCCTCCCCCCGCCTTCCTTTAGAACAACTTCCTAATCCAAGTACATGGCTACCCCCCCCCCCCACACACAC
>BLSH010367861.1:1283453-1295345 GCA_018402905.1 Glandirana rugosa | reverse complement strand
ACAATTCTGCCTGGTAGAGTAGAGGATGTCGTGTCATCTGTTCCCAGTCTTGCCCCAAAGAGTTAATCCAGCTCTGAGCAACCCCCTTATCTTTCTTCTGTAAGAGAAAGATCGTCTAACTGAGAAATAGGAGATGTTTTATCCTGTGCTTTGTGAGTGACAGGTCATTTCCTTATCTCCTGCATGGAGCATACAGAGCTTAACACTCCCCCCTCCTTTCTCCATTTGTGTGCTTGTGAATGCTCTGCCTGTTTGTGTCTGTGTCAGATCTAATTACTGTGTAACTCTCGCCTGCCCCAGCACAAGACTGAGAAACCTAGGGATTGTGGGATATGTAGTTTATTCCCAGGAAATGTTATTTCTCATACTACTGACAAAGGTCATGCTTTAAACTGTACAGTGCCATGGCAAATGCCTAATGTTTCTACACAAACTAAAACTGCTGACCATGCATAAGTTTACTCTACTATATGCTGTGCATGCAGGACAACAAATGACACCATGAAACTACATGATCAATGGACATCTTATGAAGTTGAAAAACAGGTAGGAAGGTTTACAATGTCTTTAAGGCCTCTTTCACCTAGGTGGTGTCTATTCAATCACAGGAGGGGATTCTAGACGGATCCCCTGCTGATTAGAACAGTACACGTTACATGTGTAACAGCTTCGTGCGTTGCAAATTTTCCTCCATGGAAGAAACAGAACCATGTAATCCATATAGGTGGGCATAGGGAAGAAGACCCAGTGAAAGTAGACCCCAATGCAAGCTTTTCTGTTCAATATGATGGACCTGGAGGTGGGTGGATGTAGGTGGACTGAAGACTACTTACATTCGCCCACCCATAGGGCTGTATTGCAGTCCGTTTTATTCCAATACAATATTATGGCCATGTCAAATCAAATATATTGAATCCCAAATCTCCAATTTATCATAGCTATGGGCTTTCAAGGGCATATATCCACTTGCCAACCAGCCTATAGTAAAAATATGTAATTTGTTTGACTTTAAATACCGGGGTTATGGCAGAAGAGTGAGGCCAAGATGGCCGCCACTCGTTTCTATGCCTTTGGAAGACCTGAGCGACATCATGACGTCACTTCCGGTTCCCAAGCCCTAGTAAATAATTTTTTTTCATTTAAAGCAAAAGTTCAAAAACATTTTTTTTTAATATTTTACTTTTAAAGGTAAATGAGAGGTTTCAGGTCTTCTCTTAATTAAGAGGACCTGTCATCCTTATTCCTATTAGGCTCCATTCATACCTGAAAGTGTTTCTGCAGCTTTTTACAAATGTTTTTAAAGTGTTTTAGAAGTGTATTACAGCTTCAGACATTTTTGTTTAGCCAAGGGGAACGAGAGGGAGAGGAAATTAGGGGTGGAGAGTTGCTGTTTGAGCAGAAAAAAATGTTTGTAAAACGCTCAAGTCAGGCATTTCTATAGAAGTCTATGGGGTAATCTGCCAAAAAAAGAAGCTCGTACTTTTTTGAGCTACAGGAGTTTTGCTACAGGCGGCAGAACGCTCAGATGTGAACAGGAGCCATTGAAATTAATGGGATTTGGCTTGTTAAGCATTTTAGAGCTACAAGCTTCAAGCAGAAAATCGCTCAGGTGTGATCGGGGCCTTACAAGGGATGATTCCTTGTAATAGGAATAAAAGTGATAAAAAAGAAATAAAGGGACAGTGTAAAAATTTTAAATAAATAGTAAAATAAATAATAAAAAAAGAAAATTAAAGCGCCCCATCCCTCTGAGCTTGCGCACAAAAATGAATGTATACAAAAGTCACACACCCATATGTAAACGGTGTTCAAACCACACGTGAGGTATCGCAGCGAACGTTACAGCGAGAGCAATAATTCTAACACAAGACATCCTCAGTAACTCTAAACTGGTAACCTGTAAAAATGTTTAAATTGTTGTCTATGGAGATTTTTAAGTACCATCATTTGCCGCCATTCCACAAGTGTGGGCAATTTTAAAGTGTGACATGTTACGTTACTATTTACTCTGCATAACATCATCTTTTATATTTTATTTAAAAAAATTGATTAGATATGGTGCTTTTGCGCATTTAAAATCATTAAAGTGTTTTCCCCCCCAAAAAATGCATTTGAAGGACTGCTGCGCAAATACTGTGTGACATAAAATATTGTAACGATTGCCATTTTATTCTCTAGGGTCCCTGATAAAAAATATATAATGTTTGGGGGTTTGAAGAAATTTTCAAGCACAAAATACTGATTTAAAATTTTAAACAAAAAGTTCCAGAAAGAGCATGGTTAGCAAGTGGATAGAAAGTGGCACCATACACCCAACTTGATCATATAAAATACATAAAGTTTATTGTACAAAGGTTAAAAACATAGAAATATATATACCATGCCATATATTAAATGGATTAACCTAAATCAGGGTTTCTCAACCAGGGCTCCATGGAACCCTAGGGGTTCCTTAATCAATGAGGAATATCTGCCTCTCAGATAAATTCCCTCTGACACCATTGATCTTTTTAGCTATCTTTAAGGTGGTAATTCTTCCCAATGACCACAAGTGTAAGGAACATTCTTCCCACTGACCATAACACTAATGTATTATGAGTTGTAGCTATAGTCATTTTTAGCAGGGTTTCCCTGAGACTGGAAGATTTCAAGGGTTCCTCTGTGTTGAAAAGGTTTAGAAAGGCTGACCTAGATGTTCCACAGTGTTACAAAATACAAAAATGCATGCCACAATATAGCTCAACTCGTTTCAAATGATAACAAATCTTCATCAGGAGCATTGTGGATGAAATCTATATGGTCAAACCCTAGTAATTAAAAACCATTAATATAATAACTCTTAACAAAGGAGATGTAAGTCATCATTTCTCAACTGGGGAGTATCTGGGAACAGCGCAGAACCAGGGAGTACTCGTTTGTACACAAGGCGAGCCAGTAAGAAGCCTCCAGACTTAAAAGTGCCAATCTGAAAAACAGGAAAGGGACTGTCTTCTGGGTTATATCCAGACCTGCTACTGGGGGGACAACATACTCACCAAAAGAAACCCCATATTGATTATATGGCTGCGAAATCCTGGCCAGTAAATAAATGGGGGGATGCCTTCAGTTGCTAAGGACTTGGAAGGTGTCTACCCACTGCTTCTATACCAACCATTGACAGGAAGTAAGCTGGTGAAAATACTGCTATTACATAGAACGTTTGACATTCTGACATACAAATGAACAACTGAATAGCCAAACTTTGGTTTGAATTTGTGTTCATCTCGAAACTTAGGCTCATGCCTATTTTGACCCCTGAACTCTGTAGGTTACAGACCCCTTTACCCTTCTCCCTGTGTATTACACATTCCTCACCCCTGCACTCTACACGCTCCTGACCCAAGAGCAGAGTAGGCTCAGAGGTTTATTTTAGGCCTCATTCCGAGGCACAGGGCATGCAGCTGCATGGATTTCCAAGTGCATCCCCGAGTGTACATCACTGTGCCTACCATGTGGTTAAAGATGGCCCTTTTCACAGATGTACAGAACAGTACACCCATGTGAATGAGGCCTTAACCCCCTCCCAATGTTAGTTCAATTTGAACACATCCAGAGTTCAGCGCTATATACAAATATGATGTCTGAATCTATATCTCCATACTTGGTGAAAGTCAGTGACTCAGACCTCTTAGCATTTTGTGTGGAAAGTTTTATTACAGGTAAGGCTCCATTCACACCTGGACAACTGGGAGAATTTGAATTGCAGGTGGAATTGCAGCAATTTTAGAATCGTGGCAAAATGAGGGGCGCGTTTGTGATGTCATTGTTTCTTGATGGCACCCCAAACGTAGTGCGATTTTGACACGACTGTCACGCGTCAATTTGCAGCAAAATCACGATACGCATGTTGCCCAAAAGAAGTTCTGGAACTTCCGGAAGTTGACTGCTCATAAGGGGGTCAATGATGATCTGGTCACCAGTGAAAAATGGGACTTGTTGCTAGTGTTTTTAATAAGAAAGACCTCACAATGTCCAATAAACGTTAACAACCTAATGATGAATAATTTGGAAATCTCAGAATGTGCACCCCAAATTAAAGGCAGAATGGAAACACAACAAATGAAGGAAAGCAAGATGACATTGAACCAGGAGGGCATGTAGCATTCAGAGTCAGCCATCTGCGAGGTTGCCACCTGGCCAGTGACAAAAATGACACTATTTGCCAATAGGAAAAAGATCATCAGGCTGGTATTTGTAGCAGCATGAATGTTTTGCCTCAACGTCCCAAACTAAAGGCAGAACAAATGGCAGAAAAATTATGCTCAATGATAAGCAACAACCAGAAGGACACTGTGCATCCGGATTCCCAAGCAGCCGTCTCTTGGGTTTCCACCTGGTTGGTCTAAAAAGGACTTGTTGCCATTGTTAATAATAGGAAAAAGTTCATAGGGCTGGTCATTTTTTTCACAGAAATGTGACGATCTGAATGGTTTGGAGAACTCAGGACATGCATCCCAAACTAAAGGCAGAACGGAGGGAAGCAAGACGCTGTTCATAGTGGAGTCAATGATGACCACCAACCAGGAGAAAACTCTGTATTCTGAGTTCTGTGTGTTCATCTCTGGGGTTACTACCTGGCCAGTTACAAAAATGGCACTTTTTAATGAATTAATTGGGAATTGATCATAAGGCTGGTATTTGTAGCAACCTGAATGGTGATCCTCAACATCATGAACAGCAGAATGAACAGAAACATGATGACACTGCTCAAAGGGTTTAAATGATGACTGCCAGCGAGGAGGACATTCAGCATCTGGCATCTCATGCTGCCGTCCCTGGGGTTGCCACCTGATGGGTATAAAAAAAATGAGATTTGGTAATGTTATTATAAGAACAAAGATCACAAGGATGGTATTTTCTTCTCAGAAAAAGGTAATGAGCTGAACTATTTGGAGAATCGTGCATCCTGAAATAAGACAGAACAAAGGGAAGAAAGATGTTGCTCACTGATGACCACCAACCAGGAGGACACCCAGCATCCGAAGTCCCATGCAGCTGTCTCTGAGGTTGCCACCTGATTGGCAACATAAATGGGACTTGTTTCTAATGTTATTAATAGAAATGAGGTCATAAAGGTGGAGGAAAATGACAACCTGAATGATATGGAGAAGTCAAGACGTGCATCCCAAACTAAAAGTAGAGTGAAGGGAAGCAAGGAGGTCAATGACAACCAACAAGCAGGAGGACATTCAGCATTGTGGGTTCTGTGTGCCCATCTGGTGTTGCCACCTGGCAGGTAAAATATGTGACTTGCTGCTAATGTTTTTAATAGAAAAAAGAGCAACTTTAACTTTTGGCCTCAGCATCTCAAACTAAAGGCAGAACAAAGGGAAGCCAGACACAACTCATGGGGGGGGACTTAATGATGACCACCAACTAGGAGGACACATAGCATCCAGAGTCCTGTCTGGCCATCTCTAAAGTTGCCACCCAGCCGGTATTAAAAAAGTGACTGGTTGCCAATGTTATTAACAGAGAAGAGCTCATAAGGGTGTTTTTTCTTCCCAGAAAAGATGACAACTTGAATGGTTTGGAGAACTCATGACATACATCGCAAACTAAAGACAGAACGAAGGGACAAAAGATGTTCCTCATATGGAGTCAACAATGGCCGCCAACCAGGAAAACATACAGCACCTGGAGATTCGTGCAGCCGTCTTTAAAGGGGTTGTAAAGGCAGAAGGTTTTTTATCTTAATGCATTCTAAGCATTAAGATAAAAAGCCTTCTGTGTGCAGCAGCCCCCCTCAGCCCCTGTAACACTTACCTGAGGTCCCTCTCTGTCTAGTGATGTCCACAAATGTCTGAGCCGTCCGATATTCTCCTTCCTGATTGGCTGAGAAACAGCAGTGGTGCAATTGTCTCCCGCTGCTGTCAATCAAAGCTAGCTAACCAATCAGCGGAAAGAGAGGGTGGGGCCCGGTCGGGGCTCCGTGTCTGAATGGACACAGGAAGCTGTGACTCAGCTCTGGTGCCTCCATAGCAAGCTGCTTGCTGTGGGGGACTGAACAGGAGGAAGGGGCCAGGAGCACCGAAGAGGGACCCGAGAAGAGGAGGATCTGGGTTGCTCTGTGCAAATCCACTGCAACAGAGCAGGTAAGTATAACATGTTTGTTATTTTTATAGGAAGAAAATTAGCCTTTACAATCACGTTAAGGTTGCCACCTGGTTGGTATAAAAAAATTGGATTTGTTGCCAACATCAATAGGAAAGAACTCATGTTTTATCCAAGAAAAGTTGACAACCTGAATTCAAATACTCAGGATGTACATCCCAAAACGACATTTGTACAAACTTAAACATCCCGAAACTAAAGGCAAAAGGAAGGGAAGCAAGCTCATTGGGGGGGGTCAATGGTGACCAGCATGCAGGAGGTCATAGTCCCGTGCCTCCATCTCTGAGGTTGTCCCCTGGCCAGTAACATAAATGGGACTAGTTGCCAATGTGATAAATTGGAAAGAGGTCATAGGGCCGAAATTTGAATATCCCAAACTAAAGGTGGAATGAAATGAAGGACGATAATGCTTGTGGGGGAGGGGGGTCAGTTTTGTCACCTGGCTGGTATAAAAATAGAACTTGATGCCAAAGTTATTAAAAGTAAAGAGATCATAAGGCTGGTATTTGTAGAACCTTCCTGAACTAAGGACAAAGCGAAGGGAAGTAAGACGCTGCTCATGGGAGGGGGTCAATGACAACTACCAACCAGGAGGTCAAAGTCCTGTTCCTCTGTCGGTTACATACTGTAAATGGGACTTCTTGCTAAGGTTATTAATATGAAAAAGCTAAGGCCGACATTTGAACATCCCAATCTAAAGGCAGAATGAAGGGAAGTAGAAAGCTGCTCACTAAGGGGTCAATGATGAGACCAACAAGGAGGCCATCTCTGAGGTTGCCACCTGGCCGGTATATAAAAAAGGACTTGTTATCAATATTAGGAAAAGCGATCATAAGTAAACTTGAACATCCCAAATTAAAGAGGAAACAAAGGGAAGCACGACGCAACTCAAGGGGGAGGGTCAATGATAACCACCAACCAGGGGTCATTGTCCTGTGCCTCCTTCTCTGAGGTTGTCACCTGGCCGGTCTAAAAAATGGGACTTGTTGCCAATGTTATTAATAGGGAAGAGATCATAGAGCCGGTATTTGAAGATCCCAAACTAAAGGTAGCACGAAGGGAAGTAGCATAATACTCATGGGGGGGTCAGTGATGATGACCAACCAGGAGGACTCCATGCATTCGTCTCTAAGGTTGCCACTCGCCCGGAAAAAAAAACAGAACTTGTTTCCAATGTTATTAAAAGAAAACAGATCATAAGAAAATGTGAACATCCCAAAATAAAGGCAAAATGTAATAGACAAGACTCTGTTCATGGGGGGGGGGGGTGTGGGTGGTCAATGATGACCAGCAACTGGGGATCATAGTCATGTGCCTCCATCTCTGAGGTGGCCAATGTACAAAATATAACTTGTTGCCGGTGTAATTATTAGGAAAGAGATCATATGGCTCGAATTTGAAGATCCCAAGATCCCAAACTAAAGGTGTAACGTGGGGAAGTAGGATGCAGCTCATTGAGGGATGACGACCCACCAGGAGGACCCACTCCCTGAGGTTGCCACCTGGCAGGTGTAAAAATTGGGACTTGTTGCTGATGTTATTATTGGGGAAGAGATCATATGGCTGGAATTTGAAGATCCCAAACTAAAGGCAGAATGTGGGGGGAAGTCGGGTACTGCTCATTGAAGGATGACGACCCACCAGGAGGACCCAGTCTCTGAGGTTACCACCTGGCCAGAGTACAAATTGGGACTTGTTGCCAATGTTATTCATAGGAAAGAGATCGTATGGCTGGAAATTGAAGATCCCAAACTAAAGGCAGGACGTAAGGAAGTATGATACTGCTCATTGAGGGAAGACGACCCACCAGGAGGACCCAGTCTCTGAGGTGACCACCTGGCTAGTTTAAAAATTGGGACTTATTGCTGATGTTATTAATAGAAAAGAGATTACAGGACCAGAATTTGAAGATCCCAAACTAAAGGCAGAACGAAGGGAAGTAGGATACTGCTCATTAAGGGATGATGACCCACCAGAAGGACCCAGTCTCTGAGGTGACCACCTGGCCGGTATAAACATTTGGACTTGTTGCCGATGTTATTAATAAGAAAGCAATCAATTGGCTGAAATTTGAAGATCCCAAAATAAAGGAAGAATGAAGGGACGTAGAATACAGCTTCTAGGATACTGGTCAATGATGAGACCAACCATGAGGCCACCTGGCCGGAATATAAAATGACTTGTTTCCAACGTTATTAAAAGAAAAAAAGATTACAAGGAAACTTGAACATGCCAAATTAAAGGCAAAATGAAAGAGAAAAAACTCTGTTCATGTGGGGGGAGTATGGGTGATCAATGATGACCACCAACTGGGGATCATAGTCATGTTCCCCCATCTCTGAGGTGGCCACCTGGCTAATTTAAAAAATGGGACTTGTTTCCCATGTAATTATTAGGAAAGAGATCGTAGGGCTGGAATTTGAAGATTCCCAAACTAAAGGCAGAATGCAGGGAATGTTGGGAAGTAGGATACAACTCACTGAGGGATGATGGCCCACAAGGAGGACCCAGTCTCTGCGGTGGCTACCTGGCTGGTATAAAAATTGGGACTTGCTGCCGATGTTATTAATAGGAAAGAGATCACAGGGCCATAATTTGAAGATCCTAAACTAAAGACAGAGCAAGCAAAGGGAAGTGGGGTACTGCTCATTGAGAGATGATGACCCACCAGGAGGACCCAATCTCCGAGGTGGCCACCTGGCTGGTATACAAATTGGGCCTTGTTGCTGGTGTTAATAATAGGAAAGAGATCACAGGGCCATAGTTTGAAGATTCCAAACTAAAGGAATTAGGATACTGGTCATTGAGGGATGACGACCCACCAGGAAGACCCAGTCCTTGAGGTTGTCACCTGTCAGGTGTAAAAAATGGAACTTGTTGCCGATGTTATTAATAGGAAAGGAATATGGCTGGCATTTGAAGATCCCAAAGTAAAGGGAGAAAGAAGGGAAGTAGAATACAGCTTCTAGAATACTGGTCAATGATGAGACCAACCAAGAGGCCAGCTCTAAGGTTGCCACCTGGCTGGAATATAAAAATAGAACTTGTTGCCAATGTTATTAAAAGAAAAATGATCATAAGGAAACCTGAACATCACAAATTAAAGTAGAAATTAAAGAGAAACAAGACTCTGTTCATGTGGGGGGACAATGATGACCACCAACTGGGATTCATAGTCATGTGCCTCCATCTCTGATGTGGCCACCTGGCCAGTATAAAAATTGGGACTTGGTGCTGATGTTATTAATAGGAAAGGGATCATATGTCTAGAATCTGAAGATTTCAAACTAAAGGCAGAACGTAGGGAAGTAGGATACAATTCACTGAGGGGTGAGGACCCACCAGGAGGACCCAGTCTCTGAGGTGGCCGCCTGGCTGGTATAAAAATTGGAACTTGTCGCCAATGTTATTAATAAGAAAGAGATCACGGGGCCATAATTTGAAGATCCCAAACTAAAGACAGAGCAAAGGGAAGTGGAATACTGCTCATTGAGGGGTGACGATCCACCAGGAGGACCCAGTTTTTGAGGTGGCCACCTGGCCGATATAAAAATAGGGACTTGTCGCTGATTTTATTAATAGGAAAGAGATCATGGGGCCATAATTTGAAGATCACAAACTAAAGGCAGAATGTAGGAAAGTAGGATACAGCTCATTGAGGAATGATGACCCAGTCCCTGAGGTTGCCACCTAGTTGGTATAAAAATTGAGACTTGTTGCCGATATTATTAATAAATACAGGGCCGGTATTTGAAGATCCAAAACTAAAGGCAGAACGGTGATGATACGATGAGCAAAGAGTAAGGAGGGGGGGGTCGGTGATGAGTGGTAGCTGGTGGTGGGGGGCCTTTCGGAATCTCTGAGGTGGTGGTAGCGCGGAGAGGAGAGGGGAAGAGGGGTTGAATCTCTTCTGTATCCCCCCTCTCTTCTTTTCCTCCACTCCCACCTCCTCCTCAGCTCCCAACCTCACAGCTAGCCGATGCCTGTCTCCAGCACACACTGAGCCAGGGGAGGCTCACACCAGGAGGACCCAGCCCCTGAGGATGCCACCTGGCCGGTGAAAAAAATCGAGACTTGTTGCTGATGTTATTAATAGGAAAGGGATCAGAGGGTCGGTATTTGAATATCCCAAACTAAAGGAAGGCAGGACATAGAGAAGTAGGATACTGCTCATTGAGGCATGGCGACCCACCAGGAGGACCCAGTGTCTGAGGTGGCCACCTGGCCGGTATAAAAATAGGGACTTGTCGCCAACGTTATTAACAGGAAAGAGATTATGGGGCCATAATTTGAAGATCCCAAACTAAAGGCAGAATGTAGGAAAGTCTCTGAGGTGGCCATCTGGCTAATATAAAAATGGGACTTGTTGCCGGTGTAATTATTAGGAAAGGGATCATATGGCTGGAATTTGAAGATCCCAAACTAAAGGCAGAACGTAGGGAAGTAGGATAAAACTCACTGAGATGATGACCCACCAGGAGGACCCAGTCTCTGAGGTGGCTACCTGGCTGGTATAAAAATTGGAACTTGTTGCCGATGTTATTAATAGGAAAGAGATCACTGGGCCATAATTTGAAGATCCCAAACTAAAGACAGAGCAAAGGGAAGTAGGATACTGCTCATTGAGGGATGATGACCCACCAGGAGGACCCAGTCTCTGAGGTGGCCAACTGGCCGGTATAATAATAGGGACTTGTTGCCGATGTTATTATCAGGAAAGAGATCACGGGGCCATAATTTGAAGATCCCAAACTAAAGGCAGGACGTAGAAAAGTCTCTGAGGTGGCCATCTGGCTAATGTAAAAATGGGACTTGTTGCCCATGTAATTATTAGGAAAGGGATCATATGGCTGGAACTTGAAGATCCCAAACTAAAGGCAGAACGTAGGGAAGTAGGATAAAACTCACTGAGGGATGATGACCCATCAGGAGGACCCAGTCTCTGAGGTGTCCACCTGGCTGGTATAAAAATTGGAACTTGTTGCTAATGTTATTAATAGGAAAGAGATCATGGGGCCATAATTTGAAGATCCCAAACTAAAGGCAGGATGTAGGAAAGTAGGATGCAGCTCATTGAGGGATGATGACCCACCAGGAGGACCCAGTCTCTGAGGTGGCCAACTGGCCGGTATAATAATAGGGACGTGTCGCCAATGTTATTAATAGGAAAGAGATCACGGGGCCATAATTTGAAGATCCCAAACTAAAGGCAGTATGTAGGAAAGTCTCTGAGGTGGCCATCTGGCTAATGTAAAAATGGGACTTGTCGCCCATGTAATTATTAGGAAAGGGATCATATGGCTGGAAATTGAAGATCCCAAACTAAAGGCAGAATGTAGGGAAGTAGGATAAAACTCACTGAGATGATGACCCACCAGGAGGACCCAGTCTCTGAGGTGTCCACCTGGCTGGTATAAAAGTTGGAACTTGTTGCTAATGTTATTAATAGGAAAGAGATCATGGGGCCATAACTTGAAGATCCCAAACTAAAGGCAGGATGTAGCAAAGTAGGATGCAGCTCATTGAGGGATGATGACCCACCAGGAGGACCCATCCCTGAGGATGCCACCTGGCCGGTATAAAAATTGGGACTTGTTGCCGATGTTATTAATAATCACAGGGCCGGTATTTGAAGATCCCAAACTAAAGGCAGAACGGTGATGATACGATGAGGGTAAGGGGGGGTTGGCGATGAGCGGAAGCCGGTGGTGGGGGGCCTTCGGAGTCTCTGAGGTGGTG
>BLSH010367861.1:1263626-1277798 GCA_018402905.1 Glandirana rugosa | reverse complement strand
CATACATATATACACACACACACACATATACACACACACATATATATAACACACACATATACACACACACACACATATATACATACATAATAAATATATATATACATTTGTGTGTGTGTGTACATAAAAAAAAAAATATATATATATATACACACACACACATATATACATAAATAATATATATATATATATATTTTTTTTTTTTTCGTTTACTATATACATGCACATATATATATAAAATATTAGGTAGTTTTCTAAATAAAAAAGAAATGCTACTACCTCTGCACGCTTCTTTGGTGTTTGTTATGGACTTGTATGAATGCGGCTCTACATGTCATGTCTCTTATATAAATGACTGGAAAGTTCGTTTTTTTAAATGAATTTTTGTCCCTTTGGGAGAAAATAATATGCAGAGAGGTTTATAAACGCTCCATACATAGATATCTCTAGTTGTAGGTATTTATTAGCATCTGCATGGCTGACTTCAGTTTTTAGACTTAATAAAGTTGTGTAATTTTTGGCATTATTATATATTATTATTCTTTTTTTTTTTTTCTTGTTTCATTTATGGTTTCCTGTTCTTTTCTTCTGTCTGGGGTGTCATGGTGTCCCTGAGGCTTGGTGGGCTCTGGCCCTGTCTGCAGGGTGGTCTCTAGCAATGGTTGAAGCTCTGATCTTGAGTGGTGGGGTGAATGTGGTGTAAAGATTGTCTTCTAGATAAAGAGGCTGAATCATTGACAAATGTAAAGTGTAATCGTTTTTTTATGAAGTGCCTAGGTAAGTTTCTGTAGCTCTGTGAGATAATAAGGCAATGAAATGTCGCAGGTGAACGCAGGCTTTCTCTGGTGGGGCAGTGGATGCAGTAGGGAGCCATATCACTCCTTCAGCTGTACGAGTGGGAGAATCAGCCAAGAGCAGATGCCATCTTCATCTACTGCTTTCATGCCACTCGTCTTTTGGGCATCTTTATCTTGTTGATTTTTTTTTTTTTCCCCGAATTTGTGTTTCCTGAGAAATGTTACAACCTAGCTCCCCCGATAGCAGCGCCCGGTCGTTCTTCAAATAGAAGCTCGGTTATTTTATTCATTGACATGGCGCCAACAGATTCCGCCGCTCTTTGTAGACCCACTTACCATCGTTAGTCCTTACTCACTAGAGACAGCTTGGGTGGAAGCCAATGAAGCTACCCATACGGGGGATCGGAGCTCCCACCCAAACGCATGCTGAACCATGGATCCCAGCGCTACAAGGCCATGGTCGTTACCCTTGAGCCTCAAATGCTGTCTACTTTCAAAATGCTACACTGGTGGGTCCTTCAAGGTTGAGATGCTGGTGGCCTTCAAGTTGTCACAGAAGCAGGGCTCTCTGATTCCTCCTGTATTGTAACGCTACTGTCTGCCCTTATGTTGCAAACCATTAAAATCCACTTTTAATAATAATAACTACAATTCCCAGCATGCCCTGCAACAGCTGGTGGGCACACGTCTTGGCGTGGTGGCCTCTGTACCTCTCCCTGGCCATCTTGGTAAGGGGGGGAAGCTTCTGCAGAGAGGAATGTAACTTGAGCCGTAGTCTTGACATTCCCAGGGAACATTTTTCACATGAAAGGCCTTTTTTCTTTTTTTTTTTTCCAGCCTTGTAAAGAAACAGCAGTTTGTGTTTGATGTCTGCAGGTGTTCAGCAATCCAGCCATGCTGAGGAATTATTTCACCTAAAAAACCTTCCACTCCGGCTTTTTGCTTTTTTTCCCCCAAGCACACACATGTTGTTGATCTAAACTCTCAAGGTGAATTTCCAGAGGCCTCTTCTAGAGCGCCTATCACTCCTCGGCTTTTGTTGTGCCATTCCTCACGCTTCACAGCCTTTCCTCTATGGTGAAAAAAAAGACCGCAAAATAAAGAAATAAAAATAAAGAAACAAATAAAGCAATTGCCATTCTATTTTGTTTTGAGGTTTTTTTTGTGTTTAGGTTTTGGTGTTTATTTTGCTTTCTTCTACCAACAGATTTGATGCCAGCAACTATTTAGCTGTTTTAAAAAAAAATGACAAGTCTAGGTGTGAGCGAGGCACATTATGCCCTTTACTGCAGAAGAATGCCCATTTCTATTCACTTTTTTCTGGGCGGGGGGCATTGTCTGATGTTTCAGTCTTTTGTGATATCGGTTTTTATACCTTTTATACAGTGCACTGCCTGGCATGAATGTATAGAATGGCATGTAGGACTGTAAGGGTAAGCGGAGGCTGGCCATGCATTATACCATGTTCTTTTACATTTACAGAAACCATATTATTATTATTATTATTATTATTATACAGGATTTATAGAGCCACAACAGTTTACACAGCACTTTACAATGTAAGGCATTACAATTCAATACAGGAGGGCCCTGCTCCTTAGAGCTTACAATCTAAGAGGTCAAACCTAAACACTTTCAATCAGGCAGCCTCTTGCACTAAATAGTTGGAGGTAAATCTAAAGGAAATTTAATAATAAATTGTATAATGTATGGCCAGCTTTATTCATGTGTGCATGTCAGATTGTAAGCTCCTTCAGGGCAGTGACTGATGTAGAGCACTACATTTTCAGCATTGTATAAATGGCTGTAATACACAATATATTCATATATATAATAATAATACTCTTTATAAAATATTTTATTAAAGCATTGTTAAAAAAAATGTTTTATACAATAAGTATTATACAAATATTACGTTTTATAAAATATTGTATTAAAGTATTATAAAAAAAGATATAAAATATTTTATTAACGTATTATAAAATATTTTTAATTTTTTTATTAATTTATTATAAAAATAATACTTTTTATAAAATATTTTATTAAATTATCTTATTAACGTATTATAAAATATTTTTAAATTTTTTTTATTAAATTATTATAAAAATAATACTTTTTTAAAAAATGTTTTAATTAAATTATGTTATTAAAGTATTATAATTTTTTTTAAATAATATTTTATTAAATTATCATAAAAATAATACTTTTTATAAAATATTTTTATTAAATTATTATAAAATATTACTTTTTATAAAATATTTTATTAAATTATTATAAAAATAATACTTTTTTATAAAATATTTGATTAAATTATTATACAATTAATACTTTTTTTTATAAAATATTTGATTAAATTATTATAAAAAATAATACTTTTTATAAAAAAAGTATTAAATTATTATAAAAATAATACTTTTTATGAAATATTTTATTAAATTGTTTTAAAAATACTACTTTTTTATAAAATATTTGATTAAATTATTATAAAAAAGAATACTTTTTATAAAATATTTGATTAAATTATTATAAAAATAATACTTTTTATTAAAAAAAATGGCTTTTATAAGACAGATCTGTGCCTAAGTATTTTACATTTTGTTTGTTTTGCATGATGGGTATCATACAGAAAAAAAAACATTGTTTTACTTGAGAAAAAATCTAGGTGTGTGAATATGACAAAAAATATATAATTTGTAAAGATCAAAGCTAATAATTAAATTTACTCTGACTATATTTGTAGAAGGGTGTCTATCTATCTATCTATCTATCTATCTATCTATCTATCTATCGCTAGGTGCGTTGTTGCTTTAGACTAAAAACAGACTTAAAACAATTTTTGTGATATAATTTGCAGATATTTCATGGTGTATATATATATAGGAAAAGGTTTATATTGTGCTGTATAGATAGGTATGGGTTTTTTTTGAGAAGCAAATTGATATGCATTGAGAGACGTAAGAGTTTCTTTTCCTTGCGTAGATCTAGTGCTAAGGGAGACCTGTGACTCTCTATGCACCTCAAGGTTTATATCAGCCCGGTACTTTTGTACGATATTATAAGTTCTAATATAAATTCAGTACCTTTTCAATACATGTGAGAATGTGAGTGGCATAAGGTTGTTTTCTTGTCATAGGCCCTCTATGAGAGGTGTTGGGATAAATAAAAAAATATATAAGAAATGTATTGATGTTGGATAAAATTAGGTAACTTGAAATTCTAGAAAGGCCTTTACAAAAGGTGCAAGGGCCTGATATGTTAATTACAAACCCTTGTAATTTGGTTTAATAGCGGTCTCGGGGCAATATGTGAAGATTTCAGAACATTTTTAAAAAAGAAAATGTTTAAGGCAGAGATGGCATAGGTGTGAGTGACATGGCTGACCACTAACCCATAAACGAAAAATAGTGACCTGGAAAACATAGACAGCTAATTTGAAGTATATATATTTCTGTGCAGATCTGGGTACTTTTATATACATATATCTAAATGTAATTATTACCTATTTCACATAAGGTAACATTTTATGCTAAAGCAAACCTGTAGTGAAATTAGGGTTAGAAATCTGCAGCTTGTATGTAGAAGCAGGCCCCTGCCTGCCTCTAGTTTTACTTTTCTTCTTCATTGTCACAGGAGCCACACATTCCACTGAGCGACCTCATTTAAATGTTGACTGGAACCCCAAAATCCAGGGACTTCCCTCATGTAAATCCTGAGTGAAGCCTCAGAATTCAGAGAGCACCCTCTTGCAAATAATGACTGGAGCCCCAGAATCCAGAGAGCACCATCATGTAAATAATCATTGGAGCCCCAGAATCGAAGGAGCACCTTCATTTAAAAATTGACTGGAGCTCCAGAATCCAGGGAGCACCCTCATGTAAATCATGACTGGAGCTCCAACATCCAGGGAGCACCCTCATGTAAATAATGAGCCAATATTTTACATGAGGGTGCTCCCTGGATTTTGGAGCTCCAGTAATTTTTTTACATGAGGGTGCTCCCTGGATTCTGGAGCTCCAGTAATTTTTTTACATGAGGGTGCTCCTTGGATGCTGGGACACCAGTCATTATGAATGACTGGTGTCCCAGCATCCAAGGAGCACCCTCAGGGAAATAATGACTGAAGCTCCAGAATCCAGGAAGTCCCTCATGTAAATAATGACTGGAGCTCCAAAATCCAGGGAGAACCCTCATGTAAATACTGAGTGAAGCTCCAAAATCCAGGGAGCACCCTCATATAAATAATGACTGGAGCTCCAAAATCCAAGGAGCACCCTCATGTAAATACTGACTGAAGCTCCAAAATCCAGGGAGCACCCTCATGTAAATAATAACTATAGCTCCAAAATCCAGGAAGCCCCTCATGTACATAATGACTATAGCTCCAAAATCCAGGGAGCACCCTCATGTAAATAATGACTGGAGCTCCAAAATCCAGGGAGCGCCCTCATGTACATAATGACTATAGCTCCAAAATCCAGGGAGCACCCTCATGTAAATAATGACTGGAGCTCCAAAATCCAGGAAGCCCCTCATGTACATAATGACTATAGCTCCAAAATCCAGGGAGCACCCTCATGTAAATAATGACTGGCGCACCAGAATCCAGAGAGCACCGTCGTGTAAATCCTGACTGGAGTCCTAGAATCTAGGGAAAACTCTCATGTAAATACTGACCTGCTCCCCACAATCTTGAGAATGATGTGTAAATGCTGGCTTTGGCTAGAAAGCACTTTGGCCTGTGCATCATTGAGCGATACTGTGAAGAGCGACTTCACTGACCAGTTGGGAGGCACAAAAAAGAGAAGACCAAATGCACTGACTTCCTAGATGAAGACAATATTTGAATAGTAGAGGACTCCTGAGATGGTTTAGAGCAGGGGTGTCAAACTGGCAGCCCTCCATCTGTTGCGGAACTACCAGTCCCATCATGCTTCTGCCTGTGGGAGTCATGCTTATAACTCTCAGCCTCTCAATGCCTCATGGGACTTGTAGTTCTGCAACAGCTGGAGGGCTGCCAGCTTGACTCCTGTGGGTTAAAGGAAGGCTGATACTTCAGGTATGGGGAGGGGTGGAGTATGAGTGAGCTCATTTAAGCATACATAGAGGGTTGGTGGAAGGCTGAGCTAACTCCAGCATAGCTTAAGATTAAAATCATGAGCCAAGTCCATCACATAGAGAAGGTTGGAGCAAGGACTTGTGTTAATCGACAAAACAGCTTGCTCTTAGGAGCTTACATTTAAGATCAGTTTGAGACATTTAAAAGACCATTAATTGATATGAGTTTATTGATAGTTGCATTTGGCCTGCACGTGACCTCCTTCTGATCTGCATTGGACCTCCTTCAAGGCTGCATCAACCTGTTCCAAGTTTATGTTGCATTCCTGTTGACTTAGAGAAACCGTTCTGATGTGAGCAAAAGTGGGCTAGAAGGAAACTCTGAAATGTGAGGGCGAAAGGAAAGATCAGAAACGAGGTAGAGCACTGATTCATTATTGGTCAACAATAATAAATATGAGCACCAAAGACCAGGATGAGGTTGTGTAATCCGAGTGTTGGTTGTTGTATTCAATCTTTAGCTATATGGATGAATAGGAACTGTATCTGCTCTCTGACTTCTTGGCCTGTTCGCGTCAAATCTTCTGCATTGAGCTTTGGGGAAAACTCAGCTGACATCTGAAAATTGTGCTGAGCTAGGAAAGGGGGTGCAAAGGGGGACACCTGCTTCCAGGTCTATGACATTAGGAAGCCTCCTGATTTTGTCACTAATTCAAATTACATAATGCAAAGAGTAAAGCGCCTTTTTTTCTTTTAGTGCCCACTACTGTGATGTTTATTGAGTAGCTGAATGAGGGGCTTGTTATGGAAGCTTGTTGCATGAGATGGTTGGCCTTCTGTTAAGACACTGGGCTGTGGCCTCATAACTTTTAGTTTTTCCTGTGGCATTGTGCACTGCTTTTTGGATGAAACCTTGGTGTTGAATTTGACAAAGTACTTGTGTGGTACAAGTCCAGTTTGGGCATGGCTTGCAATGACTTGGCGTTTCTCTAGTTGGCAATAATGAATGTTTCCCACTGTAGAAAATGCCCCTTATCATACACAGATTTCCCAACTTGTTGGATAGTTTTTCATCCAGTGATCCAATCTGTTGATTTTCAATGAAGAAAAAAGAAAGATGAGTTAACCACACTTGCCACTCTCTCTATTTGTCAGGCAAGTCTTACTGAAAATTTCAGTGGACCCAAAGAAGGATGAGGGTGGCAGATATCTCACTGCTTGTCTTGAAATGAGATCAATGATGCATCACCCTATTCCTGCCTATGGCTTGTCATGTTTTGTGGACAACGAGGCAATGGCCTATTCCTTCCTATGGCTTGTCATGTTTTGTGGACAACGAGGCAATGGCCTATTCCTGCCTATGGCTTGTCATGTTTTGAGGGCAAGGAGGCATCACCTTATTCCAGCCTATAGCTTGTCATGTTTTGTGGACAATTAGGCAATGGCCTATTCCTTCCTATGGCCTGTCATGTTTTGCAGACAACGAGGCAATGGCCTATTCCTGCCTTTGGCTTGTCATGTTTTGAGGGCAATGAGGCAATGGCCTATTCCTGCCTATGACTTGTCATGTTTTGAGGGCAACGAGGCAATGGCCTATTCCTGCCTATGGCTTGTCATGTTTTGAGGGCAATGAGGCATCACCTTATTCCAGCCTATAGCTTGTCATGTTTTGTGGACAATGAGGCAATGGCCTATTCCTTCCTATGGCCTGTCATGTTTTGTGGACAACGAGGCAATGGCCTATTCCTGCCTTTGGCTTGTCATGTTTTGAGGGCAATGAGGCAATGGCCTATTCCTGCTTATGACTTGTCATGTTTTGAGGGCAATGAGGCAATGGCTCATTCCTGCCTCTGGCTTGTCATGTTTTGAGGGCAATGAGGCAATGGCCTATTCCTGCTTATGGCTTGTCGTGTTTTGAGGGCAACAAGGCAATGTCCTATTCCTACCTATGGCTTGTCTCCACAGTTATTTGTGTATCAATTTCAAGGGGACGATCTTTGTAATCTCAAAATGCATTGGATACCTAAAGCTGAAATCCAGGTATAATTTTATTTGCATACTTATATTGGTCGAGCTTGGCACAATGTAAATATGTATATTTAATAACTGAAGAAGTGCTGCAGAAGCTGGCAATCACTGTAGTAGTCTGAGCTACTACAGTGATTGCTCCGATCTTCTAGGTCCCCAACTGATCGGCTGCCCCACTGCACACTGACCACACAGGGTCGCTCTCTTGGCACTGTTACCATTTACAGGAAGTCTTTCAAAAGATGTTCTCTGATTAGGTGGAGAAGAGAGGTGTTAACATTACAATCTTTACTTTGTCCAAGCAGAGAATTAAGAAAAAATAGGCATTCTGTGAATGACAGCAGTGCTGAGCGAGTAGTTTAGCAGCAGCTTGGCATAGAACCTAGAAGATCTCGGCTATCACTGTAGTAGTGCCAACCACTACAGTAGCAGTCCACTTCCACAGTGGTCCTTCAGGTATGAGATATGCATACTTACATGGTCCAAGCTGAATCACCCCTGGAGTTCAGCTTTACGTTTGTCTTGTTCGATCAAACATTTTAAAAAAAATTTTGGACTGCTCTTTGGTCTTGGACTCTCTTTGGACTTTATAACTGTGGATTTTAAACTTTTGGGTCCCCCGGCTTAGGGGTGCTCTGTTTGTGCTGGGAGCAGCCTCACTGGAGCCACTGTGGCCCCATATGAAGTTAGTTGACCTTCTTCTACCGCTATAGTTGAATGCTGCTCCTCAAGAACGCCTGTTCAAGCTTGTAAATAATGTCCCAAGCATGATTTTTTTCTTCTTGGTTTTTACATTTTAATTTATGAATTCATGCCGTATGGTTCACCTGGTCCCATGTTCTCACCTTACACACGTTTTAAATCAGGAAGCCAGTGCATTTCTTCTACATATCTTTGATTAAAGTTTCATATAGTACAGCACAGACTCGGTTTTGTAGTGCAATGTCAGCCCAATAAATAGACAAATGGCATATCAGACATCTCCTCTGAAAATGACAAGGAATTATTGAACAAAGCCAGCGTCTGTGGATCTCAAGCAACACTTGATCGCGCTTTCTTTTTTTTTTCTTTTTTGATGTCCATTAACACCTACCGTATCGACTAGCTTGCCAAAGAATCCTATTGATGGTGACCTGTGTTTCCCTGCAGGGGTTAATTGCATTAAATTTTGCCTGGCAAAGGGGTCTCGGTTCATTTTCAGCACCCCAGCATTTGTGGGATATCCCTCATCATGCCGCGATCAAACGCGATCATGCCAAACTCCCCATCCCACCTTGGCCAAAGGATGTTTAGACGGCTCCCGACAAGCAGATGTGATAGGAGCACAATGGGGAAGGAGTGATTCACTTCCATCCATGGGCTTCTTTTCATCTCCTTTTGATGAAAGGGCTGATACAAGCAAGACAACAAGTGCAGCTGGAATAACGAAGCTCTCTCAAGAAAAACATCAGCTCGGGGTGACTCTTGGATTTGCTTGCAAATTCCTGGCTTCAGAGCGCAGCAGCATGTTAGGGAGCAGAAACCTAGCTTCGTCTAGTCTTGTAACTCCTTCATGACTTGGGCTGTTTTCTGCTTCAGGTACAAATTCCAGGCCAATCATTTTAAAGGAAACCTGTCACTGAGTGAAACACACAAAAAAAAGAAAGTCAAAGACAGACGTTTCCTTAATGCCCAATTCAAATTTACATTTCAAAAGGAAAAAGGTTGCCTGGCATTTGTAAAAATAAAAGATGGAGCCCTCCATGCAATACTCCTGTCCCTTGCAGACTCACCTCTCCGAGATCTAGCATCTGTCTTCTTGTAGGTTGAATGATTCCTAGCATCAATCAACCTACTTCTCGTGAGTGCAGGAGTCATGGGCCCTGGTGGATACCACCCCTGCACTGATGGCAGACTCACCCCTCCAAGGTCTAGCATTTGCCTTCTTGTGGGTTGAATGACACCCAACATCCACCAGCCTCCTTCCCATGAGTGCAGGGGCTCATGGGCCCTGAGGGGCACTACCATGGCACCCAGTAGACTCACCTCTCCAAGGTCAATCATCTGTCATCTTGAGGGTAGAGTGATGCCCACTGTCAACCTGTGAATGCAGGAGGTCATGGGCCCTAGGGGGAACCACCATAGCACCCTTGCACTCAAAGCAGACTCACCTCTATGAGGTCTAGCATCTTTCTGCTTGTGGGTTAAATGATGTCCAGTGTCAATCAACCTGGTTTATATGAGTGCATGGAGACTTGGGCCCTGGGGGCCACCAAGGCACCCTGCACTCGCAGTACAATGGTGCAGAGAACGGCACTGGGGTTATCGAGTCATTGGCACTCTCTGCATCATCAAGGATTACCCAGTGTCTGAGAAGGGACAAATGGGAAGAGTTCCCCATGTGTTGTGACTGCTCAGAAGACATCTAAAAAAAAGGTTAAAAAAAAAAATCATAAAATACATGGCGAGTTGGGGGACGTGGGTAGGGCGTGGCAGTAACTGGGCTTTAGTATTTCTCCATGTGCTAAAAGTCAGTGTAAAGTCAGCATTGGCTTCTTCTGTTACAGCAGTGGTTCTCAACTCCGGTCCTCGGGACCCACTAACAGGCCAGGTTTGCAGGATAACTGAAATGCATCACAGGTGATATAATTTGCTGCTCAGTGATTGCAGTATTCTAGTCTGCATCTCCCCAAGGTAATACTTAAAATCTGGCCTGTTGGTGGGTCTCGAGGACTGGAGTTGAGAACCACTGTGTTACAGCCTTATCAAACAGATGATTTGCTTCATGGAAGAGGATAGGATAGCCTCTGAGGATGTCCTAATGGATGATTTGTGTAGGGCGTAGTTAGCACACTAACATTAGACGCTGTTGGCTCGAGCAGAGAGATGGCGTTTCATGTAAGATCTACCAGCTTTCATGTTTGTGTTTATTTGTTTTATGGATTATGGTTCTTAAATGGTCTGCACTATTGGAGTTTTTCATGTGGTTTATTTTTGGGTGCTTATGCAAATTACCACTTGGAAGTGATGAGCTACTTTAGGTTTACTTGCATCTGCTACCTTGCTTTTAGCTGTTTTAAATGCATGTTGACCTCTTTATGCAGGGAAGTCCTACGTTCTGGTAACTTTCCACCATTACTGGTGGTAGTGGTGTCACCACAGGGTTTTTGCTTGGTGAATTACAGATTATTATGCACTTATTTGTCCTGTAGTTATTTGGGGGTCAATAAATCTGGTGAAAAGAAACAAAGCAATCGTTCCCTCTGTATAGGGCCCTTTGTTGTTTATCACCAAGGGCTCTAGGCTGTGATTTGACACAGCCAATCAGCAGGGCCCAGCCATGAATCATTGGCTGGGATCTGTTGGTGAACTTTCGCTGTGTCAAATTACAGGGAAGTTAGGCAGGCGGGGACACACGCGCGCTCCCAAAACCCGGAAACAGGCAGAGACGTAACAGACATACCACTAAACAGCACTTGACTTGAGGTTCATTGGTACTGCCATACATTTAACCCTCATGCACACTGAAAATGTTTTCTGCTGCTCCTAGGGGCGTTTGTACATTCAGGAGCAGCAGAGTTTTGGCAGGAAAAACGCTTGATGCGCCTAAACGTGTCTAAGCCCTTGAGCGTTAATTTATTTCAATGGCCAGAATAAATTGTTAAATAAATTATCTTCCAAGCACTTGTCGTGCCTAAACGCTTTACACGTGTTTACAAGCGTCAGGCGATTTTTTTGCCAAAACTCTGCTGCCTGGTGGAAAGGAGTCTAGAAGAGTTGGCAAAACGTTCAGTGTGCATAAGGCCTCACAATAATGTAAACCTAAGGCCTGTCCAGCTGCAGTGCATCCCTCCCGGAGTTTATGTACCCGGCACCTACTGCAGTTACAGTGCATCCCTCCCGAAGATTGTGGGCCCAGGACCTACTGCAGTTACTGTGCATCCCTCCTGAAGTTTGTGGGCCCAGGACCTACTGCAGTTACTGTGCATCCCTGCTGAAGTTTGTGTGCCCGGACCCTCGAAAAGTTGCAGTGCCCAGCACTACTGCAGGCAGCCTGTAAAAGTCTATAGCAGGATGCGGCTGGCTGGATGCCAAACGCTGCACAGGGTGGAACCCATGTTTGGGGCCTGTGTGTTCAGAGTTCCAGAATGCAGGGCCGACAGCTCAATTTCTTGCTCCTGTGTGGTTGGCATGCTGTTTATGCTAGAAATCTGCACAGAACTTGATGTTCAGTTTTAGGCACCCCCTCCACCCAATATTGCTGCAATAAGTCTCTGGCCTTTGCTGAGATTCTTGCCAAGGGTACTGTATACTGGAAGGATGCTGGGATGCTCTTTTACAATCCTGGGACTGATTTGGTTATAGCAAAAGTAAAAATTGTAAACCTCCAAAAAAAACCCTAGGATTCCTCAGAACCCTGACTGAGCAAGACAGCACTGTAGTGATCAGTGTTATAGAGCAGCCTTTTTCAACCAGGGTGCCTTGAGGTTTATTCAGGGGTGCCTTGGCAAAATGCCTAAAAATTGCCCAAAAACTGTATACAAGCCAGAGGATGAATCTAGCCTGCTTTTTAGTTACACAAAGCCACAGGTTTTTATTGTGCACCATTACGACCATCTAGCTGCCGGCATCCTAGCAACAAATGGCATCATCTGTTCATAAGGAGGATGTCAGTCATCCACACACCATCCTTGTTTGATTCTCCCCTACCCCTCTCCGTCAGCGCTGGGGTCACAGTAGCTGAGTGATGGAGAAAAACGGAGGAAGAAGAGAAACACTGGAATACTAGTCAGTACCAGTGTGCAAAAGTGTATTTGATTTGGAAGAATAAAACACCTCTAACCTTGGGTGTGGATTTTGATACATTATGTAAAACTATTCAAATACATTTTTAAATGTTAGAATGGGGTGTCTCGAGGCTGTCCATAATTTTAAAGGGTGCATCAAAATTGTCCATAATTTTAGAGGGTGCCTTGAGATTGTCTATACTTTTAGAGGGTGCCTTGAGATTGTCTATAATTTTAGAAGGTGCTTTTGAGATTGTCCATCATTTTAGAGGGTGCCTTGAGATTGTCTATAATTTTAGAAGGTGCTTTGAGATTGTCCATCATTTTAGAGGGTGCCTTGAGATTGTCTATAATTTTAGAAGGTGCCTTGAGATTTTCCATAATATTAGAGGGTGCCTTGAGATTGTCTATAATTTTATAGGGTGCCTTGAGATTGTCTATAATTTTAGAGGGTGCCTTGACTGAGAAAAGGTTGAGAAACACTGCTATAGGAGACAGTGATCACTATCTGGGAGGTATTACAGCCAGGACCCAGCAGCTTTATTCGGATGATCAAACGCAAGTTCTCATCGAGAACAAAAGTTTCTACATGTTGTGATCACTTCAGCATTAGAGTCTAACCACATCTCTCCTTAACTTTGCAGATGTTACAGTAAGGAGAAAATTGACTGTTCTCTTTTCTACACAGCTTCTCTATCTAAATCTTCAGAAAGAATGCATGTGCTTCTAGACACTACAAAACTAGCCCTGTGTGACAAGGGAAGGCCTTAGTGGTTGGGGCCACAGTATCAAATTATCCCATCCCACCACTGTACGTTATATTTTAGACCTATGTTTAGTACTTGTGCATCCAGTACATAAATAGACCTGTAAATGCAGTAATTATTGTACTAAGACAGGTACTAGTGAACCGTGCTTCCTGAGATGTCTTGTTGGGGTTTGGAAAGTAATGATATTAGTCTAAAAGTTGGGGATTTTTTTTTCTTTTAAGAAAACAGAGTGCCTCATGTCTTATTGTTTGGTTTAGGAGAGAATTGTCTAATGCCTGGTACACACAGGATGAATGTTGGGAGACATCGCCCGGTTCAATAAAAACTGCCCGGCCCGTGTGTATATTAGCCGGTCGGACAGAAGCCGGCCATTTGGTGCATGCTTCTGTCGGATGAGCTTGCTGGAAAACCAGCAGCCAGTGCCCGGCCCGTCAAAAATAACTTGGCCCGCTACAGAGGGTTGTAAGTAGGACACACATGGTCCGTAATCTGTTAAGAGAGGATTTGGTTTGTTATTCTGTACTCCGTGAGACAAAAGAATTTTCTTTTTTTTTAGGGGTTGAAAATCTGATTATAGTAATGAAAGGTTTGGGGTTGTTCTGTAGAGTCCTTCGTGCCAAGTGATCATGGACAGAATCATGTTATTAATGACGTAAATGTCCAGATAAATACATGACCTACGTGTTCATGATTTGTATCCAGATTTTATATTGCATGTCACCACCCTACCCTATTAAACTATGACACCGGGGTTGG
>BLSH010367861.1:1240678-1263319 GCA_018402905.1 Glandirana rugosa | reverse complement strand
TCTTCCTCTGTTCAGACGGGAGTACCAGATTCTGTGTACACAGTTTGTTTTCCGGGCACCCGGTTTAGACTGGGAGCGTGGAAAGGACGAGAGCCTCCCCACCTACAGAAGTCAAGAGTCTGCTACCCTCCCTTGCGACACAGTGCACCCTTTGACCTTGTGCTGCTGACATGAAGAAGCTTGGGGCAGAGCTGGAAAGCAGAAAGTGCAGGGTCTGGAGGAGGACTAGAAGAGGGCTGGAGTCAGCTGCTGTAGTCTGCTAAAAGCTGAGACCAGCTGAGGTGGAGACAAGGAGGTGCTGCAGCTGCACAGAGAAGCACAAGACCTGTAGGGGGAGTTCTGTCCTCCTCTGATGCCGATTGCTGAGACGGGGGTAAGGGGAGGGCAGAGATGAGCCTCTTTGTGGCTGCACAAGGGTGGTGTCACAGCTGCAGGAAAGGTGCGAGGGTCAGATTTGGCCCACGGGCCTTTTGTTTGACACATGTGTCTTAGACCATGAGGGCAGACTTGTCTCCTTCTCCCTTCATATTATAAGCAAAGCCAATTTAAGGTACAAATGGACCCCAGGCAGTAACATCACAATCAGAAAGGTCAATCCTTAAAAAAAAACAAAAAAAAAAAACATTAAAATAATGACCTACTCTGCACATTTAGCATTTCTGCCAAATGTTTCTTATTCTTGAGCACAAGATTGTAAACGATCACCGTGTAAAACAACCAATTCAGTTTAAAATATAAATAAAAGGCAAAACATTTTTGCATAGATATAAAGAAACATTATAATTACCTTTTTTTTTTTTTTTATTTAAGTGATCACATTTCCTCTGTTCTCAGCTGCATAAGAGCTGGGGGGGGAGAAGCAGCAGTATACTGAGCTTGCCAGTGAATGGCTGTGCAGTGAGGGCATGTCAGGACAAGTCTGATCAATGGAGGAGAGTACACTGAGTTTCCAGCATAGCTACGGAACTGACCATGGTGTGCTCCCCTGCTTAGCGCGGTCAGTTTTTTTAAATAGGAAAGCAGATGGACTTGCAGGGACACCAGGGATTTCACATAAAGGAAGCAATACAAAGAGGACAGTAGACTTTCTCATACAAGTACATGGTACAGCAGGCACATGCTGGAGTAACGAATGCTTTAAAGAGGGATTTTGATCGATTTTCTGCTATTTGTTTAGTGGTTTTGTAAATATTTTCGCACTTTTTTTGTTTTTAGAACTAAAATGTGCTACATTTTTTTGTCAGACTAATATGAAATATTGGATATTAAAATGATCTAGATTGCTACCCAGCTGACAGGAGGAGTATTAGCACCCTTTTATTGTGTGAAACATTTTATCATTCCAGGCCAGCCCTCAAATTTTCCACTCGCCTACTCGCATTTTGCCAGTGGAAAATGAGGGCTGGCGAGTGTGGGCTGCCTGGGGGGGCACCCAGGCCACCCAGCAGGCGTGGTTGAATGGGAGCCGTTCTCCCAGCGATCGCCCCAGGGAAGAGAGAGGAGAGCAGGCGGCCGGATCATAAAAGAAGCGGGGAACATGGTTGTAACAGCTTTCATTAGAATTGCAGTGTTCTCCGCACTCTCCATCACACATAGCCCCGCGTCCGGGTACTTTGATAGACAGATCACCCGTCCAGGATGTGTGATGTGTATCAAAGTACCAGGGCCAGGACACAGGACTGTATGTGATGGTGAGCGTGGGGAACACTCGGCAATTCTAATAAAAGCAGTTACAACTATGTTCCCTGCTCTGTGATAATCCGCCCAGCAATCCTCTTCTTCTCCTCTCTTCCCCTGCACAGGTAGGCTACATTGATGGCCACAGGTGAAGCGGCATTGATGGACACAGGTAGGCTGCATTGTTGGACACAGGCAGGCTGCATTGTTGAGCACAGGCGAAGCTGCATTGTTGGGCACAGGTGAAGTGGCATTGATGGACACAGGCTGGCTGCATTGTTGGGCACAGGTAGGCTACTTTGTTGGGCACAGGTAGGCTGCATTGTTGGGCACAGGTGAAGCTGCATTGTTGGGCACAGGTAGGCTGCATTGTTGGGCACAGGTGAAGCAGCATTGATTGACACAGGTAGGTTACATTATTGGACAGAGGCTGCATTGTTGGGCACAAGTGAAGCGGCATTGATGGACACAGGTAAGTTGCATTGTTGGGCACAGATAGGCTGCATTGTTGGGCACAGGTGAAGCGGTATTGATGGACACAGGTAGGCTGCATTGTTGGGCATAGGTGAAGTGGCATTGATGGACACAGGCAGGCTGCATTGTTGGGCACAGGTGAAGCGGCATTGATGGACACAGGTAGGCTGCATTGTTGGCACAGGTGAGGCTGCATTGATGAGCACGGGTGAGGCTGCACTGATGGGCACTGATAAAGTTGTTAATATTTATTTTTGTAACTTAATTCTGCATAAAACATTTTAGTGTCATTTCACGAGATAATTTATGAGGAAGTGTTTAGGGGCGGAATTAAGGACGGGGCAACTGGTGGAGAGTAACCCTTAAGGACTGGCTAGTAGCTCAGGACTTAAATTTTGAGCCCTGTAGGCTATGGTGAGACCCGGTTACTGTGATCAGAGTTGGCACAATGGTAACTGATCCCTTATTAGACAGTTTGTGGTTCATTTGTAAACCCTCAAGGTTTTTCACCTTAATGCATTCAATGCATTAAGGTGAAAAATCTTCTGTAGTGCAGCAGCCCCCCAGAGTAACCGTTTTTCATACCTGAGCCCGATCGTTCCACCGACGGGGACGAGTACAGCAGCTTCAGCTGCTGTCTCTGGTCCTGATAGGATAGATTGATAGCGGCAGGAGCCATTGGCTCCCGCTGCTGTCATTGAAGTCCTGTGAAGCCGTGGGCAGGGCCGAGTTCTGCTCTCTGTGTCAATGGACGCAGCAGCAAGACTCGGGAGCGTGCCCTCACGAGTGTCCCCAGGGAAAGCACTTCTCTGAGGGGACACTCAAGAAGAGGAGGAGCCAGTAGTGCCGCTGGGGGACCCCAGAAGAAGGGGATCAAAGCCACTCTGCAAAACCCTTGCACAGAGGAGGTAAGTATAACATGTTTGTTATTAAAAAAAAAAAAAAAACGAGCCTCTACAATCACTTTAAGGCAAATAGACTGTGCACTTTGCAAGTGTAGTTGCTCCAGAGCTTAGTAAATGAGCAGAAGCTCTGCTGACTTCCATCATCCAATCACGTGCAAACAAAAATGCTGTTTTTTTATTTTCCTTGCATGTGATTGGGCATTCTTTTCAAAGTGAAGCTTTCCTCATTTACTAAGCTCTGGAGCAACTGCGCTTTGCAAAGAGCACAGTCTATTTGCCTTTAGTAAATCAACCCCATGGGGTTCTCTAAAGCCTAGTACACACAATGAGAAAATTGGACAAAGGGACGGGACGGGTGGTGAAGCTCAACCTTCATAGAACAAGCTGAGATTTGCCTATACAGTAACTTCAGCTGCCTGAAGGTCCGTATACAATTTTTATGAAGGTAGCCCCTGCCAATGTATTTTTTATGATTCGCTCGGTTCTAATTTCCCAAGTTTTTGATGGGCTTAGTTTAAGACTCATTTTTTTTGTGTCTGTGGGTTGCTTGTTCCTGCTCCAACCACTTTTCTGCTATTAAACTGCTGGGTAAAGGAGCCTGGTAGAGCAGTTACTCAGCAATAAAAGCTATCTCTCGATCTTTGTATTCTTTCTTGTGGTTTGAGTTCACATGAGCCTCGCTAGGTGTGACATCTGTGGTTGGATGGCATGTACCGTAGTGTACCCAGGTGTTTTGAGGTTGACAGCCTGGCACTGGTATTGAAAGCTGATGCTGCTTGAGACAAGACAGAAAAAGTTAGTTTATTTCATTGCACAGGGGACATATGACTTAAAGTCAACATCACATTAAACTTATATATGAACAGACCCATCATATAAAACAAAACAGATTCAATTGCTTGTGTTTCACAGCTGCATTGCTCCTCCTTCCAGCACGCACATACACTATATTGTCAAAAGTATTGGGACGCCTGCCTTTACACGCAAATGAACTTTAATGGCATCCCCGTCTTGGTCTGTAGGGTTCAATATTGAGTTGGCCCACCCTTTGCAGCTTTAACAGCTTCAACTCTTCTGGGAAGGCTGCCCACAAGGTTTAGGAGTGTCTATGGGAATGTTTGACCATTCTTCCAGAAGCACATTTGTGAGGTCAGGCACTGATGTTGGATGAGAAGGCCTGGCTCACAGTCTCCCCTATAATTCATCCCAAAGGCTTTCTATCAGGGTACAGGTCAGTCAAGTTCCTCCACCTCAAACTCGCTCATCCATGTCTTTATGGACCTTGCTTTGTGCAGTGGTGCGCAGTCATGTTGGAACAGGAAGGGGCCATCCCCAAACTGTTCCCACAACGTTGGGAGCATGAAATTGTCCAAAAGGTCTTGGTATGCTGACACCTTAAGAGTTCACTTCACTGGAACTAAGGGGCCAAGCCAAACCCCTGAAAAACAACCCCACACCGTAAGCCCCCTCCACCAAATGATTTGGACCAGTGCACAAAGCAAGGCCCATAAAGTCATGGATGAGCGAGTTTGGGGTGGAGGAACTTGACTGCCCTGACCTCAACCCGATAGAACACCCCTGGGATGAATTAGAGAGGAGACTGCAAGCCAAGCCTTGTCATCCAACATCAGTGCCTGATCTCACAAATGCGCTTCTGGAAGAATGGTCAAACATTCCCATAGACACTCCTAAACCTAGTGGACAGCCTTCCCAGAAGAGTTGAAGCTGTTATAGCTGCAAAGGGTGGGCCAACTCAATAATGAACTCTATGGACTAAGACTGGGATGCAATTAAAGTTAATTTGTGTGCAAAGGCAGGCCATATACTTTTGGCAATATAGTGTAGTTCCAGTGCCTCTGCAGATGAAAACATATCTTTAGTTTTGTTGGAAAAAAATCCTATACTTTCAGTGATCTATATATATCTATAGATCTATATCTATATAAGTATTTTATGAGGATTCTGTCATATAGATTGCAGATCCTTACCTGACACTGCCCCATAAATATTGATATGGGTCTTGGCAGCATTTTCCCTAACTGGGTAAAGTACTTTGGGGTTGATTTACTAAAGGCAAATAGACTGTTCACTTTGCAAAGTGCAGTTGCTCCAGAGCTTAGTAAATGAGATAAAGCTTCACTTTGCAAAGAATACCCAATCACATGCAAGGAAAATAAAACAGTATTTTTGTTTGCACGTGATTGAATGATGGAAGTTAGCAGAACTTCTGCTCATTTACTAAGCTCTGGAGCAACTGCTTTTGTAGATCGCACTTGCACTGTTTGCTTTTAGTAAATCAAGCCCTAAGTTCCGTGTGGCCTTTTGGGAAAAGCAGTAGTAGGTCAGTTGCACAAGCAAGGGTACAATGGAATATCTGGGGAGATCTGTAAGCAAAATACTGTTGTTGTAGTTGCATGAAAGACTATGTTTAATCTCTTGGTGGTTTTATCAGACACAGTATTTGGTTTCAGATTGAAATGCAACAATTATTTTCAAGTGGACCTAAAAATGCAATATTTGTTATGTTGTAGGGCAGTGGTTCTCAAAGTTAGTGAGACCATGGGCTAATAATTTCTTCTAAAACATTCTATGCCCCAGCAGTAAAAAAAAAAAAGATTATACTTTTAGTATGGAGATGCAAAATATGGTGTCTGGTGGTCAGTAGGAGGAAGAACACTCTGGCATAAGTGGACTCTAGTAGGAAAATATGCCTTGATGTTGGTGTCAGTGGGAGGAAAACTATAGGGGCATTGAAGTGCGCTTGGGGCTCTGCATGGAGCTTGAGGGCTGGAATGCTCTGAATTGGGCTGGAGGAGGAAAAGGGATTTGGCAGCAGACTTGGTGGCCAGGTGGAAGATGAGGGTTCTGATTGGGGGAGGGTATAACTGTGAGGAATGGGGTCTCAGGCCTGCTATCATAATGGGCACCTGCTGTGAAGGGAAACGTCCTTCTCTCCCTGGTCTTGTGATTGGTTACATGCCTGGTCAGCAGTATGGAACGCTAATGGGCGACCATACTGATGGCAGGTCTACGGCTGCTCTGCATCAAGAAAGACATTATAGTGGAACTTCACCCAAAAGAGAATAGAGAGGTGTAAGGGATAGATTGGTCCCCAACCGATAGCCCCAAAGAAAAAGGGATTTGGTCTATTACGGTATTACCAGTTTTGCTAAATAGTAGACATGAGAGGTAGGTATATAAAAAAATACAAGGCTTTTATTAATACATCATATTAAAAATAGGGCTCATTGCCCAAAAAGACAGGAGCAATACATAAAAACAATTATCACCACTCAATATTTGTCCCCCATTAAAGGAGGTCATATGGAAGTACAGTGCCACAGATGTAGGTGTTGCTAATTCTCAACATGTTTCGTGGAGTTATTGCCACTTCATCGGGAGATATCTGTGGTAGTTGACGATTTAAAGAGAAAGTATAAATAACATGATAATTGTACAATATAGCAGTATAGTCATTAAAATGGGGATATGTAAACACATGTTACACTTACCCATTACCCACAACCCTGACCATATAAGGAATGAGGCACCAAAATATGCTCCTGGTCCCCTCTCGCCGACCAGGAGCATATTTTGGTGCCTCATTCTTTATGTGGTCAGGGTTGCGGGTGAGTGGAACATGTGTTTACATATCCCCATGTTAATGAATATACTGCTATATTGTACAATTATCATGTTATTTATACTTTCTTTTTAAATCATCAACTACCACAGATATCACCCGATGAAGTGGCAATAACTCTGCAAAACATGTTGAGAATTGGCAATACCTACATCTGTGGCACTGTACTTCCATGTGACCTTCTTTAATGGGGGACGAATGTCCAGTGGTGATAATTGTTTTTATGTATTGCTCCTGTCTTTTAGGGCAATGAGCCCTATTTTTAATATGATGTATTAATAAAAGACTTGCATTTTTTATATACCTACCTCTCATGTCTACTATTTAGCAAAACTGGTACCGTAATAGTCCAAATCCCTTTTTCTTTGGGGCTATCGGTTGGGGACTGATCTCTCCCTTACACGTCTCTATTGTCTAAACTATGGATGAGGTACCATGTAACTATTCTATTGATATGTTCAACCATTGAGGCAACAAAATCGTTCTCCTAAAAGGGGACATTTTGCTTCCATCCCCCTCCCTCACCACATTTGGAATTTTTTTTTTTGGGGGGGAGTTACCTGATTTTGACAGATACCCACTCCCACTTCTGCTGAGTGAAAGTTTGCCTCCCCCCGCAGCTTCTTGGGACATATCACAGGTCCCAGGAGACTGCGGGACCATTCATGGGGCTTGTGCGGCTTGTGCATGGGCAGTGGCCAGCCAGCTGTGAAGCCGCAAGGAGTCATAGTCGGCTGCCCACAGTTAACGTACCAGCGCCTGCACCCAAAGACCGGCAAAGAGCTGGGTCGGGTGAGGATATTGCTGGATCTCAGGACAGTAAAGTGTCTGTTTTTTAAATGTCAGCAGCTAGAGTAAACTTTATTGTACATTTACAAGACTGCCGATGACCAGCCGACCTTCATACATGATTACATTATCAGTGATTGCTGGACGGTATTCCCAGTTGATCCATTTAGCTTGTTGCCTGGAATTGCACTTTAAATCTATTTGTGTTTTTGGAAGGATTGTTTCTTGTTTTAGACAAAAAAAGTTGCCTTTTTTACTTTATTGGAAGAAATACATTTTTAATCTGCTCATTTTCCAGGACGAGGATTGGGAAAACGCAGTGGTAAATGGTTAATTCAATTATGCCTGGGTAATTCACTTTATCAGTTGGAAAGTTTGCTTTTGCACTTTCTGTTTAAATAGTATTTCCCTTCTGATTACATTGTAAATGCATTTTAGTGCATTTGAACATCAAAGTATGTAAAGCTGGGCTCTAGCGATCCCTTCAGTCTTCAGTTCTGTTTCTCCTTTCACTGTCCAGTCACAGGGTGCAGGAGTGGCAGAGACCTGTAAGTAAAAGTGGAAATGTAGCGAAAGATCGGGTCCCTCCCTGTGTGGAGGACTGGATGTACAGAAATATAAATCCTTGGCAGGCAAAACAGCTCCCATATATGAAGTTTATCTGTGTATTCATCTATTTGCCTGGGGTATTAACCCTTTCGCTGCCAGCACCATTTTTGCGTGTTTTTTTTTTGCACACGTTTAGAAATCATTTTAGGCCTGAAGATTACATAAAACCCCCAATATAATATATAATTTCTGAAAGCAGACACCCTAGAGAATAAAATAGTGGTAGTTCCAATTTTTTATGTTTTTATTAAACGTTTAGGAAACGCAAAACTGAAGTGAATTTTAGGGCACACAAATACCCAACAACCCAAGTTTTTGGTAAAATATAAAAGACGAGGTTGCACCGAGCATGCCAAACCTAAATTTGTGTGCGCCTCTGAAATGGCAACAAACTTCAGCACCCTGTATTTTCTATAGTCGATGCTTCAAAAGCCCCCTATAGGTCATCAGTTTAGTGTTACGGAGGAGGTCTTGTGTTAGAATTATTGCTCTCACTCTGGCGTGCACGGAGATACATAACATGTGTATCGCAATCACCGTTTTCACGTGTAGGTGACAGGCGCATGCATTTGGGTTCGTAGGTATGTATATTTGGGGGTGGCAGGCCTCACATATTTTTGGGGGGGATTTTATTTACTTGGGTGTAACTTTTTTTTTGCAAAAAAAAAATAAATTTTTTTTTTGCTTAACTTTTTTTTTATCACATAGGGGACAAAACGTCTCCTATGTGATGCCTTTAAGTAACAGGTTCTCTCTAAAAGACCCTGCATGTCTCCTCTGAGCTCCAATGAAAACATTACTCCCCGGCTGAGCTAGCCAGGGCCACTGACAGGCTGACCCGGAAGTGATGTCATAAACGTCACTTTCCGGGTCAAAGCAAGAAGGAGAGGAGAGCGGATCTGTGTCTGCTCTCCTCACTCCCCTCCATCCGCCAGCACGCGCCATGTCGTTACGGGTCACTGTCAATGTGAATTGCCACTTCCAGATGTACTCCACCATGCAGTAGACGAGTTTGGTTGCTGTGAGCTCTGACATGCACTGATCAATTTCCTCATCGCTACAATTAAAGAATATGTTACTCCAACATTTCATATTCCTGACATATGCCTGCTGCACCATGTACTTGTGTTGAAAAATATCCTGTTCTCTTTGTACTTCTTCCTTTGTGTGAATTATCTGCTGATCCTGACAGTCCCCCCTGCTCTCCTATTTCAAACTGACCACATTAGGCTTGAGAGCACATCCATCCCAGTGTGTCAGCTTTCTGGCTGTGCTGGGAGAACAGCCTGCCTGTGCTCCAATGGTCAAGGCTTGTGCTGACACCCCCCCACGCATAGCCATTCAGTGGAAAGATCAGTGTACTGCTACTTCTCCACTCCCAGCTCTCTAAGCCCCTTCAGCTGAGAACAGAGATTATGCGATCTCTTATAGGAAAAAACTGTATTTATAATGTTTTATATACAGTATCTTACAAAAGTGAGACCACCTCTCACATTTTTGTAAATATTTTATTCTATCTTTTCATGTGACAACACTGAAGAAATGACACTTTGCTACAATGTAAAGTAGTGAGTGTGCAGCTTGTATAACAGTGTGAATTTGCTGTCCCCTCAAAATAACTCAACACACAGCCATTAATGTCTAATGTACTGATGATATTACTGTATACACTGTGCATTGTTTAGGATAATGTGATCAAGCTTTTACCTGATTTTGTGTGGTATAAATTCTGGGTTTTCAATAAAGAGAGTTCCAGTTTGCACCTAAGCTAGTGTCGTCTAGTTCTTGGGTGCAATTCTCAGTTATAATGCCTGGTTTCTGGTTCCTGAGTGGAGGAAGCTGTATGTTGACAGAGGCACCTTTCAGCTTAACTGAAAAAGTTGAAGTTAGAAGCTGATTTTTTACCATGCACAGCTGCACCAAAAGCTGAGTACTCCAGTATTAGTAAATCTCCCCCAAAGTGACATCATTTACTGTGAAGCCACGGCCCACTGGTGCCCAACCCTCATCTGCAGCATGCATGTTGTGGGGGATGCCCCCCTCTGCCACTGCACCTCAAGCAGTTGCCCCTAATACCCATCTCCTTGCCCCAACCATGGGTAAAAGTGCTAGCCATTGTGCTGCCTATATGAATGGATGGTTCTGTGGGTGACCACAGATTGCTCTTTGCTTCTGAGCTTGTACAGCTTGGTGTTAAATGTACTTTATTCCAGTGTATCCTGCTTGTTTAATCCTGGAAATGCACCTGACCGATGGTATTTAATCATCGTTTATACACTGAAGTGGGTTTTTAAATATTTTGTCCCCACGCTGAAAGACGAACCACTGAAATGGAAACCTTGCACTTGATTCCTCCTCTTATTTCTGTCATAAAAATTCTTTATATCTGTCATGTTAACCTGAGCCGTGTCTGCAGCTCATAAGAAGTATTATGCACAGTGTAATGGCTTTATACGTTTGGCAAGGTGCTTGGAGGGATTTCTATTACATTAGACAGCAGACCTGGCACTAGAGGTTTGGTGACTCCGACTTTTACCAGAATGGCTGTTGTGTCTTGTTGTGGCCTTGTTTCCTGTTGGATACTGTCTACGAATGGGCTTAGTTTTAGTAATATATTAGCTCGTTATATGTGGGCAAGATATTGTGCAAAACCAAGAGCACTACTAATACACATGACTGCAGTGTTTCTCAACAAGGGTTTCATGGGACCCTAGAGTCATAGTTGAATTTGCTAGGGGTTCCTTGAGCAGTGAGCATTGGCAAGTTGTTCTCCTACCTACAATGACCATCAATGCAAGAGGACATGTCTACACTGACCACTAATATTAGGGGACATCACAGTTTTAAGGCCTCATGCACACTGGGCGTTATACAAATGGCAGTAGTGTTTCCGCATTAAAAAGGCAAGTTTTGCCACGTTTTACCCTTTTTTCATTAGCGTTTGTTAGCATTTTGCTGCATTAGTACTTTTTGGGAAGAAAACACCTCTCTGCTATTTTTAACCCCCACTTTCCCATAATGCTTGAGTCTCAAAAACACTGGATAGTCACGGTTTACCACATTTTTCACTGTTGGAGTGTTTTGCACCTGAAAAACTTCTATTTATACACATTAGGACCCATTTACACGGGACGCTGTTTCAACATCCCCTGAATGTTTTATCTGGGCAACTAGAAATCGGTGTCTAAAAGGACCATTTTTTTTGCCGCATTCGCGTCTAGGAGCGTTTTTGAAATAAAAATTATTATTTTTTTTTTTTTTAATGGAAGAAAAACACTCCTAGACGCAAGTTATGGCCTTTACAAGCTGTTTGGCGTTTCAAATGCCTCTGAACTGGCGTCTGAACCCATTTTTTTGCACTTCAAAGAAAGCTTCTAAACTCAACTGCCTGGAAACGACATTAACCACTTGCCGACCGCCGATCGGCATCTGACGGCGGCAAAGTGGCTCGTTCCCGCAAATCGCCGTCATACGACGGCGGCTGCGGGAACGAGTTTAGTGAGCGCGCGCGCGCCGCCGGAGGCGCGCCCGCGCGCTCACTGTGTCCAGGGGGGGCCAGGGAGCGGGTGCGGTGGCTTCAATTGCCGCCGGCTACCCGCGATGGCCCCCCCGGAGCGAATGAGCGGAGGTCCGTGTAAGTAAACACGGACCTCCGCTCTGTGTGAGGGGGAAGGGCTGTGATCACAGCCTTCCTTTACGTGAAGGCTGTGACCACTTCCCTTCCCCAGTTAGGCAATCCCCCATACAGTTATAACACGCCCAGGGAACATAGTTAACCCTTAGCGCGCCCCCTGCAGGTTAACCCCTTCACTGCCATTGACATTTACACAGTAATCAGTGCATTTTTATAGCACTGATCGCTGTATAAATGGCAATGGTCCCAAAAAAGTGTCAAAATGGTCCGACATGTCCGCCGCAATATTGCAGTACCGCAAAAAATCGCAGATTGCCGCCATTTTTAGTAAAAAATTTAAAAAAATTAAAAACCCCAAAAATGAATTCTCATCATCCGTAAACGCGACCACTTTTGCGCAAACCAATCAATAAACGCCGATTGCGATTTTTTTTATCGCAAATATGAGGAAGAATATAAATCGCCCAAAAACGGTGAAAAAAAAATGTTTTTTTATATTTTGTTTTTGGATTTGTATTTTAGGAAAAAGTAAGAAATTTGGGTTTTTTTGCAAAATTGTCGCTCTTCTTTTGTTTATAGCGGCGATCAGAAATGACGCAGCGGTTTTCAAATACCACCAAAAGAAAGCTCTGTTTGTGAGAAAAAAAGGACGCAAATTTCGTTTGGGTACAACGTCGCACGACCGCGCAATTGTCAGTTAAAGCGACGCAGCGCCGAATCGCAAAAAGGGCTCCGGTCCTAAAGCTGGAAATCCTTCCGGGGCTGAAGTGGTTAAACGACCCTGTGTAAATGTACTGATAAGATAACATAGAGGAGAGTTCAGGGGCAGCTGAAAAAAACGTCCAAATGCCTCTAAACGTCCGTTTACCAGCAGCAGTGTAAATGAGGCCTTAGTTCTGTTTTTTGTTTTTTTTTCTAGCCAGAAAACGCCCCTGCCATAAAACGCTGATAGAAGCCTATGTGTGCATGGACACCTAGGATAACATGCTGGGGAGTTTATTGACTGCAGAAAAAAAATGCCTGACGCCAAAAACCAGCATCTGTAAAAATGTGCAGTGTGTATGAGGCCTTGCTGTGCTTTGCTTTCTATTATTTTTTTAATTTCAAGGTCAGCACTGAAAATGTTTTTGTACAGAGCAGAAGGGTGTAAAAATTGGCCTTCCAAGAGTGACAAATATACCAGATATTTCACATTATTTAGTCTTATATTTAAAACATTCTACAATTTAGTGATCATGCTAATGTGCTTCAAGCTCCAGGCATATTTGTTGTAGGGGCTCCCCAAGACCTTAACGTGACACTAAACAATATTCTCCAAAAATAATCCGTACCCACCCACTACTTAAAGGAGTTGTAAAGGCAGAAGGTTTTTTTTTTAATTTTAATGCATTCTATGCATTAAGATAAAAAGCCTTCTGTGTTCAGCAGCCCCCCTAACACTAACCTGACACTAGCTCTGTCCAGCGATGTCCACGACACCATTGACTGCCGCTGCTGTCAATCAAAGGCAGCTAGCCAATCAAGGGAGAGAGGGTGTTGGGCTGGGTCGGGGCTCCGTGTCTGAATGGACACAGGGAGCTGTGACTCTGCTCGGGTGCCCCCATAGCAAGCTGCTTGCTATGGGGGGCACTGAACAGGAGGGAGGGGCCAGGAGCACAGAAGAGGGACCCGAGGAGAAGAAGATCCGGGCTGCTCTGTGCAAATCCACTGCAACAGAGCAGGTAAGTATAACATGTTTGTTATTTTTATAGGGAACAAAACAAGACTTTACAATCACTTTAAGGGCCCTGTAATCTATTTTTCATTAAATTGATTCTTACTGTGTCTTTTTGCCTTCTTGTAACATCCTCCATGAGCTCCCAAAACTCTTTTTACCCCACAATTCCATTTGTTTGGAATAAGGAGTGCACGTTAGTTGCGGCCATGTGCACTGCTCTGTACAAACTACAAATCCCATAGTCCAAAGTTGCTAATCCATCTTGGCAGCAAGCGAGATAGGGTGGCTACGTTCCTACATAGAGTGGGACCATGGAGAATGAGCGTAGCCACCCTCTAAAAGGAAGTTGGATCACAGCAGGAGATAAAAGTAATGTGGAGATTTGAGGGAGTTTTGAGAAAGTTTAAGATAGAACTAAAGACTAATCATTTTCCATGTTGGATAGAATAAGGGAGGTATATGACCCCTGTGATTGTTATTTTTAATTTTTTTGCTTTCTGTGTCCCATTGGGGAGATTCCCTTTATAGTGAGGCTCCATGATTGAAAGGGGGGGTTGTTTTTCAGGGGTTGGGCTTGGCCCCTTAGTTCCAGTGAAGGGAACTCTTAAGGCATCAGCATACCAAGACCTTTTAGGCAATTTCATGCACCCAACTTTGTGGGAACAGTTTGGGGATGGCCCCTTCCTGTTCCAACATGACTGCATACCAGTGCACAAAGCAAGGTCCATAAAGACATGGATGAGCGAGTTTGGGGTGGAGGAACTTGACTGGCCTGCACAGAGTCCTGTCCTCAACCCGATAGAACACTGTTGGGATGAATTAGAGCGGAGACTGCAAGCCAGGCCTTCTCATGCAACATCAGTGCCTGACCTCACAAATGCGCTTCTAGAAGAATGGTCAAACATTCCCATAGACACTCCTAAACCTTGTGGACAGCCTTCCCAGAAGAGTTGAAGCTGTTATAGCTGCAAAGGGTGGGCCAACTCAATATTGAACCCTACGGACTAAGACCCCCATACACACCATTAGATTTTCTGATTTTTGTCTTCAGATCTACCAAAATCATGTAGTGCAAGGGCCTGCCTGATTGCACGCAAATTAAAACTCCAAAGGTTTGACCTTCATATTATATGGTTTTGGTTAATCTGAAGACAAACATCTGCAGAAAATCTAATAGTGTGTATGGGGCATTAGACTGGGATGCCATTAAAGTTTATGTACATGTAAAGGCAGGTGTCCCAATACTTTTGGAAATATAGTTTATTTTCAGTACAAAAGAGCCTATACAAATGTGCAAGATTCAAGCTAAGGTTGGCGTTTGGCTTTAATATAATCAGGGAACTTATTCCCTCACCCTGTATCCAAAGAAAAGAATAAGGTTTTCATTATGATGTGGGCTTTACAAATAAACTCAAGGAAGCACTGCTTACAATATATCTAGCAATAGCCCATTGGCAGAGGAAAAAGCAGCCCACAGTCATTTGTTGTTTCACGCGACTTAAGCAATCATTGATATACAACGGAATTCCAAAATACTTATGTGGCTAGTGCCCTCTCACCTTGCACCTCATTACTAGCTGGTCATATAAAAGTCATCCTTTCAACTTTAATGTGTTGTATTGACCCCCCTCCAGCCTCTAGATGGTGCTGTAGCTATAGAAAGAATATGATCAGCGTCACTAAGAGGAGGAGTCTTGCACTAGAGATGCTGAGGATGTCATAGTTTACATAACCAGCTTTTCAGGTGTAGTGCCAGCAGCTGCCAGCCGGTTATTGTGGTTGTCAAGTTTGCCACAGGAATACTTTATCCTAGGATTTGGGGTAGATCCAGAGGCGTAACTAGAACATTCAGGGCCCCGGTGCAAGAAATTATGAAGGGCCCCCCGACCCTGGCCAGGGCCCTTCCCTCTTCCCACTGATCCTGGGGCCCTTTACTCCTATTGTGGGTCCCTTTATTACGGTACTGCAGTGGGGCCCTTTCACAAGTTCTGCAGCAGGCCCCAGGGGGACCAGGGAAGCACACAGGGGCCCTGGGAACAGCAGAAGACAAGTAAACTGGATAGAGGAAAATGGAGGAGATTGGGTCCTCTAAATGCCATCCCTCCTATTCAGGTGTACAAGGGGGGCACATGGGCCCCCTGGACCATGGGGCCCGGTTGCAATTGCAATCCCTGCAACCCCTATCGTTACGCCCCTGGGTAGATCACAGCATGTACTGTTAGTGCAATATACTTACAGCACAGTTCTCTGTAGATGGATCAGGAGTTCTTTATATGGAGAATGTATAGCAGATCTAACAATACTGCACCATTAGGACATTTTTATATATGCAAATGTGATTTGGCGTCGTTTTATAGGACAGGGTGGCTTTTTTATCTTCAGTCCGGCAATGGAAGTCTTGCATTTAATTAAAATGGACCTTTTATATAGAGAAAAAAAAAACTGTAACACGTGATTGCTGTTATAAGATGTGACAAGTCCTTAGAGTTTTATAGGCGGAAACAAGCATAGAATGATATATGTATTACAGAAGTCATAAAATGTGCTGTATTTGTTGTCAGATGAAATCCCGTATCCCAATAAATCTCCTTCCTTTTATGCTCGCCTCTCCGTTCTGTTAAAACTTGTCAGTGATTGAAATATTTTCTTAAGGGTCTCTGGCTGCGATGTCATGCATTTTGTTTGCTGCGCCGAAGAATGTTTACTCTCCCTTAAGTTGTATGTTATGTCAGCTGCGGAAATTGGAACGCTAACAAACACCTTCTGGGCCTCTTTTTACGACATCTCCTCTTGTATCCATACGTAGATCTGCAATAGAGCAAGTGACTGACAAGAGGCAAACTGGCACTCGGGGCTATAATCAGCGTGTAATACAAAACAACAGCAATACAATCACCCAAACCTGATTCGATTATTACACCGTTTTCATGATTTTGCATTATGTTTTATTACCCGCAGCAGATGATATAGTCTGATGTAGTCTGGTGATGTCACATATTGTGCGGCATCGCTGAATAAATTAAGTGCCAAAATTCAGCAGCCGCTGCTCGGTTACCTTTTTGAAAAGGAGAGTTGTTGTGTATTGTATGCATGGGTTATAGTTGTGTGTGATTTTGTGCCCTTGCGAAGATCCTATGCAAATATTGACTTTTCTCAAAGTTGAAATGTGTCTACTGCTAGGTGCAGCAATGTGTTCCTGTGCCCAGGGCCAGCGATTGACCGCTGCAGATCAGATTGGGGTGGTTGGCAAGAACAGTAATGGTAAGGTAGCATGCTGTGCACCTGGAATAAGAGTTTGTATTGTACTTTACTGGGTACACCTTGCTAGTACCAAGTTGGACCCCCTTTTGCCTTCAGAACTGCCTTAATTCTTTGTGGCATAGATTCTACAAGGTGTTGGAAACATTCCTCAGAGATTTTGGTCCATAGTGACATGATAGCATCAAGCAGTTGCTGCAGATTGGTCGGCTGCACATCCATGAGGTAGAGCTGCACGATTCTGGCCAAAATGAGAATCACAATTTTTTTGCTTAGAATAAAGATCACGATTCTCTCACGATTCTCGCGGCGTAATATATTAAATATATAAAAAATTGGGCTAAGAGCACTGTTTAGGTTTTTGAAAGGGGTCATTTTTCCAAAAAAATTGCGTTTAAAAGTCTGCTGCGCAAACAGCGTGTGGCATAAAATATTGCAACAACCGCCATCTTATTCTCTAGGGTCTCTGCTAAAAAAATCTATATATAATGTTTGGGGGTTCTAAGTCATTTTCTAGCACAAAATAATGGATTTTTATTTGTAAACAGCAAGTGTCAGGAAAAATGTAGTCTTTAAATGGTTAAACCAAACATCTATACAAGGGGAGTTCACTCAGAGTTCAGTGCCTTTGAAGTAACTCTTTTATCAATGATGACTCAGAAGTTGGCTGTCTGCCCAGACTTGGCTCTCTCCCCTGAGACTCAAGTCGCTCAGACTTCAAAAGGCTTCAGGCACTTTTATTACTGTCAAGTCGCGCTGATTCGCCCCCCAAGTCGGATCCCATTAACTGCACTGAAAATCGCGGTAATGCCCAATGGAGATCGCAGGGGGGGTAGATCAAGATCGCGATCTTAATACGATTAATCGTGCAGCTCTACCATGAGGCGAATCTTCCATTCTGCCAGATCCCACAGGAGCTCTATTATATTGAGATCTAGTGACTGTAGAGGCCATTGGAGTGCAGTGACCTCATTGTCCAGTGGTGAGATGATTTGAGCTTTGTGACATGGTGCATTATCCTGCTGGAAGGAGCCATCAGAAGATACATACATATATACACACCTGTATACCATCTCAGATCACAGCGCAACACCACCACACACTATATTCACTCACCTGGGCACTGATTCACCCATAGGAGTTTGCAGCAGTGGATCACAGTATTAGTTTTAACCCATTCACTTCTGTGGTAGCGCGGGAGTACCCCAGACATTTTTATTCACATCAGAAGATGGTTACAGTGTAGTCATTAAGGGATGGACATAGTCAGCAATAATACTCAGGTAGGTCATGGCGGTTAAACGATGCTCAGTTGGTACTAAAGGGCCCAAAGTGTGCAGAGAAAATATCCCTCACACCATTACACCACCAGCCTGAACCGTTGATACAAGGCAGGATGGATCCATGCTTCCATGTTGTTTACGCCAAATTATGACCACCATCTGAATGTTGCAGTTGAAATTGAGACTCATCAGACCAGGCAACATTTTTCCAGTCTTCTATTGTTCAATTTTGGTGATCCTGTGCGAATTGTAGCCTCAGTTTCCTGTTCTTAGTTGACAGAAGTAGCACCCAGTGTAGTCTCCTGCTGCTGTAGCCCTTCTGCTTTAAGGTTCGATGTGTTGTCCATTCAGAGATGGTATTCTGCATACCTTGGTTGTAATGAGTGGTTATTTGAGTTACTGTTGCTTTTTTTAATCTGCCCATTCTCCTCTGACCTCTGACATCAACAAGGCATTTTCCTCCACACAACTACCGCTCACTGGATATTTCCTTTTTTTCGGACCATTATCTGTAAACCTTAGAGATGGTTGTGCGTGAAAATCCCAGTAGATCAGCAACTTTTAAAATACTCAGACCAGCCCATCTGGTCTAGGTGCTTAAATGCATTGAGTTGCCACCATGTGATTGGCTGATTAGCAATCTGTGTTACCAAGCAATTGAACAGGTGTACCTAATAAAGTGGCCGGTGAGTGTATATAATGCCACCAATTTATGCAGTGCAGTACATATTGTACATTCTCATCAGTCCGTGCCCTAAAGGAGCTTACAATCTATAAAAACCTTTCTCAAGCAGTATTTAGTGGAACCTCCAGAGCAGGGGCCTCCAAACATTCTAAACAAAGGGCCAGTTTACTGTCCTCCTGACTTTAGGGGAGCCGTACTGTGGCCAGTGGGAGTAGAACTTGTCCTGATATCAGTGGGACTAAACAGTGCAAAATCTTTTACATTAGGATGAGGAATAGGCCCTATTTTTGGTCTCAGTGTTAGGAATTATGCCCCATTATTGGTGTCAGTGGAATGAATAGTATCTCTTTGAGTGGGAGGAATAGTGCCCCAAGGGGCGGATAAAGGCAAGCAAAGGGCCGCATCTGGCCCCCAGGCCACAGTTTGGAGACCACTGCTCCAGAGGTTGCAAGGTGTTCCTTGGGCATTCAGCAATTTCTGCCTCTCAGATACGTGACTACTGACCCAAGTGATCTTTTTAGCTATCTGAGAGGAGGGCATTTTTCCCACTGACAACTAGAGATGAGCTTGGGTGCCCTCTTAACTCATCTGTAACCTGAACTCTGAGCTCTTGTTTTTTGTACTCCAGTGAGTAGTGGGTCGGTCATTCCACTGGCCCAAAGCTCATTAGAGTACAAAAAAGCAGCAGTTCCTGTTAGAGATGCATTTTGAGAATGCCCAAGCTCTCTTCCATCCATTAATGCTTCATTCGAAGACCAACCTCTAATATGTTGGCTAATGCTTTTTCGGGTACCACCTCTTCATCAGAGCCAACTCTAAACTGCATTGGGATGTCATTCACAATGAAACACAGCAACACAAGTACCGCACCACAATGGTGGGAAAGGGCTCTCAGTTGTAGTTATTGGAATGGTAATGTAACTAAAAAGGCCCATGATGTTTAGATCTTTACGTAACCTTAATGAGGAAAAAGTTCCTATTTTTGGGGGTTTTCATGAAAGGGATCACATGTAAGAATATGATAATGATGGACTTTGCTGCATGTGGAGAACTTTTTTTGATCCGTTTTGGCTGCCTTTCTTCTATGACCTGCCTGGGTTATCCTGTCTGTTTAATTAAATTAAAGACCTAGTTCCCAGGCTAGTCACAGGTCCATGCTACTTGGACACCTGTACACTGTGTGATGAGAAAATAAAATACCATTGAGCCTGTATTGGCTTATTAGAATTTATGAGGATAGTGAGATTGGTTTTGTGCATTGAGGATGCTCCATGTGGGTGGTGATATTTTTAGTCATTGCACAACGTGCCAACAAGGCTGGCTGTGTGGCTACAGCTAAGTTGCTGTTATACACAAGGATGCTATGTAGAGCAGTTGTCTGTGAAAGTTCTCATTTATTCAGGTCCTGGTATATCTAGATGTAGTTGACATTACAGAACAAGTCTAGTTGAATGTGAACAACTACTACAAGATGTGTGGAACGCTTGTACCGGATGAGGAGATGATATCCAGAGAAGAGGTGTAAAGCCTGTGAGATAGATCAGCTGGCTCCTGCAATTTTTTCCCTGATTTTAAGTTTATTGGGGTAGTAGGACAAAGGCAAGAAAGGAAATGATGGCTGTAACGATGCTTAGGGGTTGATTTGCTAAAACTGCAGAGTGCAAATTCTGGTGCAGCTGTGCATGGTAGCCGATCGGCTTCCAATTTAAGCTTGTTCAATTAAGTTAAGCATCTGTGGTGGTAGGAGGTTTATTGAAGGTCAGCTAAACTGGAAGCTGATTGGTTTGTTTCTATGCAGAGCTGCATCAGAATTTTGCACTCTCCAGTTTTAGTAAATCAACCCCTTAAATTCCATCTTTTATGTGTTTATACTGTAATTGTGTCTTATGAGTACAGTATTAAACATAGGAACACCGCTACCTTCAGGCTGCAGTGCCTTCTGCAGGCTGGAGGCTTATTTTGTGGATGAAACCTGGATGTAACACATGATCCTTATGTTATTGCTGACATCATGATCACATGATCGGGAACCACACTGATTGGTTCCCAGTCATTAGCGGGAGTGAAGCTGTTTTTGACAGCCAGGCCCAATTGCTACCAGCCACACAAGTGTTGGGTACTACCTGTCAAACCGGAGACATAGATCAACGTTCCTTCAGCATCGTGGTGGGGGAGCATTGATCTACAGATTGTTTGCAGGAAGGGGGTTGATCACCTGAGACTTTCCAACACAATCTAGTGAATGTGTTGGAAAGGGAAAACTCTTTCATTGTGCCTGTAATTATCACAAGTGAGATGAGTACCATATTTTCTGGCGTATAAGACTACTTTTTATACTAAAAAACATCCCCCAAAAATCGGGGGTCGTCTTATACGCCAGGTACTGTAGCTTCGGCTACATACAGAACGTCCATATAAAATGTTTAACCTCCTGGATGTGTAATACTGTAGCTTCGGCTACTTACAGAACGTTCCTCTGCTGTAGCACTGCATGTACCGCACTGAGCCAATCACGGCAAGCGGTGTATTCTATTAATGCATACAAAGCCTGCTCGGATTGGCAAAGGTTGTATAAGCCCGCCTCTCTGACTCAGGCAATCCGAGCAGGCTTTGTATGCATTAATAGAATGAACCACTATTCGTGATTGGCTCAATGCGGTACATGCAGTACTACAGCAGAGGAACGTTCTGTAAGTAGCCGAAGCTACAGTATTACACATCCAGGGGGCTAAAACATTTAATATGGTACTGGTACTGTATTACACATCCAGCGGGCTAAAAGATTAATAATAGGGTTATAAGTTATGTATGTAGACGAAGCTACAGTACTGTATTACGGCTGATGTTATTAAATGGTGTTGCCTCGGAAGAGGGGTAGTCTTATACGGCGAGTATAGGGCAAACCCTATGATATAACTGGAAAATTAGGGGGGTCGTCTTATACACCCAGTGGCCTTATACGCCGGAAAATACGGGTAGAGCAATTCATACCTATGCAGCCTTCCTGACTCCAAGGATGGTATTCTATAATTAGAACAGGGTGGTTCCATAACTTTCATACCTCCCATCCTGTTCTTGGATAATCAGTATATAACATTCCATGGTGATTAAATTAAGGCACCTGCTACCTGTGTAGGTATAAATGCTGGGGTATCTTCCAGATGCTCATTGGAACTGAAGAAGTGGCTTGGAGAAGCTACCAAATGTCTTCGACTTTACAGAAGAAGTTCCGTGTGACTAACAACTGTTATTAATACCATGACCTGCATAAAGTAGAACCTTCACATGCATTTTAGCCCAATCCTATACCTAACTTTAGAGGACCAATGCACTTACCCACTTTCTAGTTGTCTTGAGCTAACATATAATAAACCTTCCCCACCACAGAGGCTTACTTAACCCAGGAGGTCAGCTCCAGCCATGCCTATTTTCACCCTCTCCAGCCAAAGAAAACCTCTGTAACGTTGCCCCGCCTCTGTTGTTAGCCCTCATAGACTTGTACAGGGTTGTCTCCCCAAATTTGGATGGTGTATTAGAGGTAAAGAGCACACATTAACCACTTCAATACTGGGCACTTAAACCCCCTTCCTTCCCGGACCAATTTTCAGCTTTCAGCGCTGTTGCAGTTTGAATGACAATTGCGCGGTCATGCAACACTGTACCCATATGACATTTTTATCATTTTTTTCACACAAATAGAGCTTTCTTTTGGTGGTATTTAATCACCCCTGGGTTTTTCATTTTTTGCGCTATAAATTAAAAAAAGACTGAAAATTTTCAAAAACAATGCATTTTTCTTTGTTTCTATTATAAAATTTTGCAAATAAGTAATTTCTCTTCATAAATTTTGACCAAAAATGATACTGCTACATCAGTGTGCCTTGAAGAAGACATTTCAGCTTCTGTAAACCATCGAAGAGGTTCGGTGAAGAAGTCAAGGTTACTCGTAGACCTTCTATGGGGTCGT
>BLSH010367861.1:1225476-1240192 GCA_018402905.1 Glandirana rugosa | reverse complement strand
TGTCCTGGTTTAGAGAGATCCTCCCAACACCAAAAAGATTCTCTCGGAAAGAGACCGATTTAACAGGGGAAGATCCTAGAAGGGGACAATTTAGCCAGAGAAAGGCTCTCTTAGAAAAACCACAACCCTCCTAGAGAGATTTGGTCTCACTGGCAGTCCATTAATTTGTTCAAATTAAATATTATCTTTGAATATTTAAAGGTTAAATGTACACTGATAATGGATTTAGACAGCCATTAAGCGGTAATTGCTCCCTAATGCTGTTAATAACAGACGTTTTGATGTAGCTCACAAAAAAATTGACGGAAAGCACATTGGATTTCCTCTATTTTTTCCTCATTAGGCAGCCTATTTGTTTAAGTTAAACCGTTTCTTTCAAAGTGAATAAAACACTGTATGGAAGAGACGTTTTATACTGAAAGCTGAGGTTTTAATAGCCATTTCCAGTGCTTAGGAAGGTCCTTCTACAGAAGCATAAAATATATATTTAATAGACTCTGTGTGCCTGTATTTCTGCAATATGTATAATTATTGAAGCGAATTATTGGTGCTTGCATAAATAGTAGAGGTCAATGAACATCTGCTTTGTCAACAGTCCACCAAATCCAACCCTACAACGCATGTTGCTGTGTTAAAGTACAACTAAAGGTAACATACATATTTTAGTAAATCCTCATATAAATACCTGAAAGTTACACATAATAACTGAAATTATTATTCTCCTACCATATTGCTAATCCCCTCCACCAGTTCTCTTTTGCTGTATAGTGTAGTGATGATGGGAGGAGCTCTGCAGAGCTCAGATGTCATTTCCTTGCAGTGAAGTATCTTCTCTATCTTCCAGTCCTCCAGCCTTCTATCATGCTCAGTCTATTTTACATTACACACACCCATCTGCCAATCAATAGCTGGAAGTCAGTACAGGTTACTTTGCACACAGATCTGTCTAGTAATCTGTGTGTTTTTCTCTGACTGCTTTGCTCTGGTAATTTGTGCAAAGGCAGGACATAGGTGGGGGGCTTCATGAGCAGATCGTGGATGGAGCCTAATCAGGACTTCTGTGTAAAAAAAAAAATGCCTGAGATTTCCATGTACTACAACAACACCTCCCCCAGAGATTTCCATGTACTACAAGAGCACCTCCCCCTGAGATTTCCATGTACTACAAGAGCACCTCCCCCTGAGATTTCCATGTACTACAAGATCACCTCCCCCTGAGATTTCCATGCACTACAAGATCACCTCCCCCAGAGATTTCCATGTACTGCAAGAGCACCTCCCCCTGAGATTTCCATGTACTACAAGATCACCTCCCCCTGAGATTTTCATGTACTACAAGAGCACCTCCCCCAGTGATATCAGGATGTTTCTGCAGAGAGATAGACACAAATGGGGACAACAGGTGTTCAACACAGGCAATTAGAAAACCAGGATGTAAAGTTGTCACCTCATTACAGGAAGTGAACATGAGAGCAGAGGACAAGGTAGATATCTCAATATCCTTACTGCTTTTTGCAATACAACCAGTGAGATGTTTAACAGACTGTATAGGTGCATAACATATTGATTTCTTCATTTTGACCACAGTTCTTCTTTATTTATTCTCTGCTTCTTCCCACCCCCATTCCAAGAAGTGATGTACTAAATTGGTAATTTTGTGTCTTCGCTGTGTTGAATAGCGATATGAGGAGACTAAGATAAGTAGAAAATAAAATAAATAAAACTACATGCAATCTGTCACTAGCATTTTTTTTCTGGGTCCTCCATGTAAGATATATATATTTTTTGATCAAATAGTTTATGTTTGAAAGTTTTGTATAAAGATATTTTAATACCTATTGGTCCTGCCTGTTGATTTGATATTTTCCACTTCCTGTAACTGAGTGGCAACGATGTTTGTTCTCCAGTCAAATTGTAGGCAACTCCCCACTGTAGGTGGCCCGCAACCAAAGTGGCAATGCAGAAGGGGACAGAAGTCGTGAGGAACGTGGTCCCTATGATTTCCTGTGGTCACCAGGAGGAGAGCTGTCTGAGTGGATGCTGGCGCCCCTTGTGACCTTGGTGGATATCTTGAGTCAGGGCAGTGTCTATTTAAGACCAGTGGTGGTTGATTGTATATTTTTTTTTTTGGGGGGGGGGCAATCCATCCGTCGCAATCCATCATTTGCTATTGTCACACAAGTGGGTGTGCTCGGGGCGCAGTGCTCTGTGCCCCAAGCCCACCCTTTTTTTAAGCCAATTAGTGCCTCTGGCTCTAATCACGTGCTTCTTAAAAAAAAAAACCCCAATGGAATCCATGCGTCCGGTGCCCCGCGTGTAGCTTATTGGGCCGGATGCATGGATTAGGGGCCGCCACTGTTTAAGACTCTGGCTTCCAGGTTTGGTGAGGTGTGTGTGTGTGTGTGAGTGGCTAGTATGGGAACAGGTTCCCCCTCTGTCAGAGACAGAGCATACCTGCAGGGAGAGGTTCCAGAGGACTAGGGAAGATGCAAGGACTCTTCTCTCCTCTATTTCCACCTAGGAAGTCTCCCATTTGGGTGTGGACAAGCCAGGCTGCATTCCTGCTCCTCATTGCAGAAGTTGTTGGCATCATCTCACTATAGTGTTCCTTTGCTCAATTTTCGTAAGTAGCTCAGGTCTATACATCGGGCCTTATTGTGCATTGTTGGGACCCTCTTAATACACTGTTCTCAATAACCTTGGCCTCTGTGTGATCTCTGCTTGCCGATACACCACACTGCACCTTGCTCGCAAAATCAGGCAGCGATGTTGTCACCCTGTGGACAGGTTAGTCTTAGGACATACTGTACTCACACTTGGCATGGTTGCCTTGTGTTGTGCCCGCGCCTAATTGTCCATCCTCCCCACTCCTTCACTGGCTTGTGCTTACATTGTGCTTGACTCGAGCATGCTTACATCACCACCTCTGTCATTGACTATAGTGCTCCTTTTGCTTAGTCCAACTGAACCGTGCCTAAGCTCACTTCTTCAAGGTGTGGGCAATCGCACTAGTCAAACGAACTGGACTTTGGGAATCAAATGTTCTTGGGCACAGTACAGATTTCCTAGTGTGGGTTTGTCCATAAGCTGGCCATGCATTAGTAGATTTTCTAAGGAAGGCTTGTGTGAAAATTGGTACGAAAATTCTCAGTACCTTTGATGAATTGATGAATGTCATTTACAAGTACTTCAAAATTTAATATGGTTTTAACACTTCATTTTGGAATGAATGGACTTTCCTGAACAGAAAATCCACATACACTGTTAGAAATGTGTTCATTTGGGCGAATGTTTCCACCCTGCATCTTGAAATTTTCTCGTCACTGTGGTTGAAAATTAATGTCAGTTTAACCCCACTAATGATTAGAAAATCCTAAAATGAAACATTTTGATCTAAATTTTAATAGTGTATGACCAACTTTAGTCTCTGGCACATGTTACAATCTTTCTCTACAATCTACCAACAGCTACCTAGTGCAAGGACTTATATGATTGAATACAAATTGATTGTATAGTTTGGGTCAGAAGTAATTTTGGTACATCTAAAGTTCATTGTACAGTAGGATGGTAATGTGTATGGTTTCAAGTGAACCAGTCATAAAAGCACTTTAAAGTGGTTCTAAAGGCTTAAGGGTTTGTTCACACTTGACTAAATTTCTAATGCTTAACAAATGCTCCTCTATCATTAGTATGGGCCTTAGACTAGCGTTAATGAGCTTTAGTGTGGGTGTAAGAATGGTGTTTTACAAACGTTTATGACAAGTTAAATATGTTCCCCAAATGCCCTATGGGCAGTTTTGAAGCATTTGATTAGTGTTAAAGAGGAGGTAAACCCTGATGGGTTTTACTTCCTCTTTAGTTCCCTGCAAAGTAAAAGCATAATGGGTTAGTATGCATCGCATACTAGCCCATTATATACCACTTACCTGCAATAAACGGCCGTGCTGTCCTCTGTTCAGGCCACGTCCATCTTCGCCCCTCTTCCTTCCAGGGAAGTGGATTCCGGCTCTGTAACTGGCTGGAGTCACGTGACGTCACTACCAGGCATGCGTGCGGGAGCCGCCAATCGCGGCACAGACCCGATGAAGAAACGGCACGTCGGTCTGTTTCTTCACTGCCCATGCGCCAATGAAGTCAGCGCAAGCGTATACAGAGTATATAACTGTGCAAGTTTAGGAGATATTCTCAGTACCTACAGGTAAGCCTTATTATAGGCTTACCTGTAGGTTAAAGTGGTTGTAAAGGGTTGACAAACAATTTAAGGCTCATTAAAATTGCTGCACAAACACCTATTCCATTGCAGGAAATAAACAAATCTTAACAACTGCCTGCCAGAGCGTTTGTGAGGCGTTACCATAGACTTGAATGGGGGGTGTTGAAAGGCTTCAAATGTGTCCTGACTCGAGGAGAGGCTTCAATATTCATATTTTGATTGTGTGAACAGCACTATGTGCTGTCCGTTGTATCATTTGCATAGGCGTTTGAGAGGCATTTTTAATACCTCTCAAACGCCTGCTTTTAATGCCAGTGTAAACTTAGCCTAAGTTTTTTCTTTTTTTTTTTTTACCTTAACACATTCTATGCAATAAGGTTTATAATCTTCTGTGCTACAGAATCTCCTCCCTCTCCCCCTTATACTTACCTGAGTCTGATTTTGATCCAGCACTGTGCCCATAAGCAGTCGCTCTCTGCAGATTGATAGCAGCAGGAGCCATTGGCTCCCACTGATCTCAATCAAATTGTAGCAAGCTCAGACAAAACTCTTACAGCTGGACAGAGGCACCCCCATCTTTGTATATGGGTTGATTGCCACAGGTTACGCTGGTATACAGAGGCACAATAGTATGTGGGCATTTATCCTCTATGGCCATGTATGCTTCCTATGTATGTGGGTGCACTTTTGTCTTCTGAGAATGGTCATTAAGGAACTTCAGTCATTTTTTCATCTATTAAATCCTCTGCCTTTGTTGTTTTAACTTTGGATAGTAAAACATTTTTTTTTCTGTTTCTTGTCTGGTAAAATGCTTCAGCGTTTGACATCTCTGCCAGGAAGGGAGGAGGGGTGAGTCATAAGAGGGCCAATGAAAGCTGCAGAGCTGGAGGCGTGTCTCTGTGTGTCTGTGTAAATCCAGGAAGTGAACAGGCAGCATCTTCAGCTGCCCACAGTTAAAATGGATTCAGCCAGACTTACTGGAGGGAAATTTGTGCAGCATATATTCGGCAAGTACAGGATCACAGTATATATAAAATAATATGCAAAGTGGTTGGAGGGAAGCTTCAGAATGGCAAAGATGCTTTTATTACAAATTATGTGAGCAGACTGCAGTTCCTCTTTAAGTCTGGGTGTGCCTCTGTCCACCTGTATGACTTTTATCTGAGCTTGCCACCTGCACCTGTCCCACAGTCCAGCGATGCAGCTGCCTGAAGCCTCGCTCCTCTCCCTCTCTTCTTTGCGGCGCCGCCATTGCAAGTGTGGGAGCCTGGCCTTCTCAGTGGCCGGGCAATCTTCTGGGACCTGTGACGTGTCCCAGGAGATTGCAGCGAAGGAGGGGGTGTGGAGGAGTCACCTAGGCGACCAGACCAGGAAGTGGGAGCTGGGTACCTGTCAAAACTAGGTACCCGCCCCCCCTCCCCCAAAAAAAAGTGACATACCAAATGTGGCATGTTAGGGGGCAAGGAGTGCTTAACCGCATAAACACCAACCGCCACAGTTTTACTTGCTCCACACAGAGCCAGAAGAGGGATCTGCCAATGTAAACATGGCGGATCCCCGTTCTGACAGGGAAGCTCAGATTGATCATCCGTTCCCAGTGATTAGGAGCAGGGATCTCGCTCCTCCTCCAGTCAGCGCAGCCCCCATACAGTTGGAAACATCTCCCAGGAAATACATTTAACCGTTTTGATCACCATTAGTGTTAACCCCTTCCCTGCCAGTGTCATTTATACAGTAATCAGTGCATTTTATAGCTCTGATCGCTGTATAAATGTCACTGTTCCTAAAAAAGTGTCAAAAGTGTCTGATCTGTCCGCCGCAATGTCGCAGTCCTGCTAAAAATCGCAGATCACCGCCATTACTAATAAAAAGAATAAAAAATAAAAATGGCATAAATCTATCCCCTATTTTGTAGACGCGATAACTTTTGCGCAAACCAATCACTATATGCTTATTGCGATTTTTTTTTTTAGCAAAAATAGAAAGAAATTATTCTTTTTTTTTTAAATTGTTGCTTTTTTTGTTTATAGCACAAAAAATAAAAACCGCAGAGGTGATCAAATACCACCAAAAGAAAGCTCTATTTGTGCGAAAAAAGGATGTCAATTTTGTTTAGGTACAACGTCGCACGGCCGTGCAATTGTCAGTTAAAGCAACGCAGTGCCGTGTCGCAAAAAATGGCCTGATCATGATGGAATATCCTGTAAGTTATCATTCTGACATCCCATCGTTGTCAACTTTCCCTCTTGAATTTTGGTGATGGACATGTATTGGTTTTATTTTAGGTTACCATATTCCATTATGAAGATATGAATAGTAGATCCTGAGGAAACTATTTACAGGCGAAACACGTCAATCCATTATATTCTAAAGTTTATATATCATTTTGTAAACTGTTCATTGTCAGTGGATATGCTTTTTAACTTTTTTTGTATTTGAAATGTATGAATAAAATTATATACATTTTTTTTTGTTTGGTGTGGTCTTGGCACAATAAAATCCCCAGTCCCCAGTGTTTATTGATTGATTCACTGGAAACTTATTCTTTTGTGTTGTTCACTGATGGTGCCTTGATATTTTTCCACCTCTTACTAACTCTAAAAGCTACATGAATCAACTGCCCTTACTCAAGATGGCTGCAGCAGGTGTTTCGAGCTGCATAAGAGCTGGGGGAAGGAGAAGCAGCAGCACACTGAGCTTCCTAGTGAATGGCTGTGCAGTGGGGGGGGGGGGGTCAGGATAAGTCTTATCATTGGAGGAGAGCAGGCTGAGCTCTCAGCACAGCTAGAGAACTGACCACAGTGTGCTCTCCTGCTTAGTGGGGTAAGTTTTTAATAGGAAAGCAGAGGGTCTGGCAGAACCAAGGAAGCAATACAAAGAGGATACTTTTTCTTACAACTACATGGTACAGCAGGCACTTATCAGGAATAAGAAATGTTGGGTTTACATACTCTTTAAAGTGGAGCTCCAGGCTCCTTCAATAAAAATGAAGTCAGCAGCTACAAATACTGTAGCCGCTGATTTTTAATATTAGGACACTTACCTGTCCACGAATCCAGCGGTGTCTTTACCCCAGCCGCTTTTTTAATCAGCTCTCGGGTGCTGCCGTCGCCATCTTGCGGCTTCACAGCTGGATCCCTACTGCGAACCGCGCTGCGATTTGCGAATGGCTTAGCGACGGGGGATGGAGGCGAACTTACGGCTAAACTTGCCGCAACAAAGTCAGTTGAAAGTAAGAGCAGGTACCTGTCAATACCGGGTACCCGCCCCCCCCCCCCTAAAGGTGCCAAATGTGGCAGCAGAGGGGGGGGGGAGAGGCAAATAAGCGGAGCATCCCCTTTTGGGTGCAGCTCCGCTGTAAACAGTTACAGCACCAGTATTTTTTGCTTTTGGAAAAAATAATTGAAATCATCTGATTAAATGATGACAACAGTAAGAACCACAGTCAATATTAAATAGCTTGTGCCAACTTTCAATTTTGATGGGCAGCTTGGTCTGTCTAGGAAAGTGGACAAATAAGGATCTATTGGTAGGATCAACCAGCAATAAAATGTTGTTCCTGGGGGAGGGGGTTCTCAGAAAAACTAAAACTATTTTTAACTATTAACTACTTTGTTAATGCTACTAACAGGCTACATAACTTTTTTTTCTTTTTTAAAGCCCGTGGCGTGTGAAACACACCTTCCAAGCTCACCCAGTTCATAAAAAAGTGCACTACACAAAAGTGAAGACACAAAAAGTGCACTAGGTGTACACGGTCCTCCTCCGAAGAGGAAGGACCTATACCCTGATTCCCCAGGGCGCAAGGCTCCTGACAAGTATCGTGCACTAGGAATGCCTAGCCGAAGCCAGGCGACCCCCATTCTCTAGGCGGCCAGCCGAAACTGACCACCCCAAAGGGAGACCCCGTTAGAGGAGGCGGACCAAGCCATATCCACCTCCTTCCGAAGACATTCAGGGTAGGCCCGAGGACCATACACCTTACTTGTCACACGTGCAAGTGTACCCTCAACAATCAAAGTGGCACAACACAACAAACAACACAAAAAAACATAAAAAGGTGGGAGAAGGACAGTGAAGAGGTGCGATAGGTGCCTTTGTGCAGGACAAACAGGCTACATAACACACCACTGAATCTCCCCCCCCACCCCCATGGGGGCACAGGCAGAAATGAAAACTTGAGAGGCTCTAAACTAGGGTACCTCAACCAGGGTTCCCCCAGAAGTTGCTAGGAGTTCCTTGACCAATGAGAAATGACTGCCTCTAAGTTAAGTTTCCACTGACACCATTGATCCTTTTAGCTATTTTTAAGGGGTAAGTCTTCCCAATGACCACAAGTGTAAAGAACATTCTTCCAACTGACCATCACACTAATGCAGAGGTCACCAAACTTTCTAAACAAAGGGCCAGTTTACTGTCTTTCAAGCTTTAAGGGGGCCAGACTATGGTCAGTGAGAGTAGAAAATATCCTGGCGTCAGAGGGAGAACACAATGCCCCATCGTTGGTGTCAATGGGAGGAATAATGCTGTAACATTGGCGTCAATGGGAGGAATAGTGCCCAATCTTTGGTATCAGTGGAAGGAATAGTGCCTCATCATTGGTGTCAATGGGAAGAATAGTGCCCCATCTTTGGTATCAATGGGAAAAATATTGCGTCATCATTGATGTCGATGGGAGGAATAGTGCGCCATCATTGGTGTCGGTGGGAGGAATAGTGTGCCATCATTGGTGTCGGTGGGAGGAATAGTGCGCCATCATTGGCGTTGGTGGGAGGAATAGTGTCCCATCATTGGTTCGGTGGGAGGAATAGTGTGCCATCATTGGTGTCGGTGGAAGGAATAGTGCGCCATCATTGGTATCAATGGGAGGAATAGTGCCCCATCTTTGGTATCAATGGGAGGAATAGTGCCCCATCTTTGGTATCAATGGGAGAAATAGTGCGCCAACATTGGTGTTGATGGGAGGAATAGTGTGCCATCATTGGCGTCAGTGGGAGGAATAGTACCCCATCACTGGTGTTGGTGGGATGAATAGTGCCCCATCTTTGGTATCAGTGGGAGGAATAGTGCCCCATCTTTGGCATCAATGGGGGAAATAGTGCGCCATCATTGGTGTCGGTGGGAGGAATAGTGTGCAATTATTGATGTCGGTGGAAGGAATAGTGCGCCATCATTGGTATCAATGGGAGGAATAGTGCCCCAATGTCGGTGTCAGTGGTAGGAGCTATGAGCCACTGTTGTTGACAGTGGAGGGAATAATGTCACAAGGGCCAAATACAAGCTAGCAAAGGGCCGCATCCAGGCCCCAAGCCGTACTTTGGAGACCACTGCACTAACGCATCATGGATTGTCGATATAGTACATTTTAACAGGTGTTTCCTAAGAGCAAAATATTACTTCAAGGGTTCTGTCATGTTAAGAAAGGCTGGTCTATACTTTCCCCCCACACCATTGAAGACAAATAAAAAGTTTTGCCTGGAGTTACACTTTAATAAATGCATTCAGAATCTGTAGGCACCCCTGGTTGTTCAGCACAAGAGGTTAATGCTAGATGTAAGTAAATTAAGCTGTATTAACTGCAAAATTGTTATATAATATACATTCCTTCTTGAAAGTACAAATGGTTTCCAGAGTAAGTCATTATAGTGAAATTATCACTGACGGATCGTTCAGCATTTCTCAGCAATTCCAGAGCCTCAAATAAGAAAAATTCTCAAAGTACGGCTATGTAATCATATGAAAGCAGAATCTTTTCAGAAGACAAATGGAAAGGCAGCTAAAAAATAAGAAATGAAAATTATAATGTGCATTTGTTCAAATTACAGAGACATTTCCAGGAAGCTTTTTTTAGGATTTTAAATGTTAGGACAAAGAGGTATGCTCAACATTTTTAAAAGAAAATAGTGGATTAAATATGTATCTCTATTTGTCTGTGAAAGTATGTAATTTTAGGTCATTTCGTAGGTTTCGTCTGTTGCATCTGCGAGCCGGTGTCTCTCTAAAAACACTTTTATTTGAGGTTCTCCATCCTTGTTTCCAGACCTTCATTAATTGTGCTGCGTGGAAATCAAAGTAGCAATTTCGGCATATGGAAACAATTGGGGGGGGGGGTGTTTTATGAGCATGTCAGTCATTAACTGACAGGTGCTGGGTGTTCTGGCTTAAACGAAACTCTAGGCAAAAATATATAGCCGTTATGTGTTCATTGAAAACTCATTAAATGTATTAAAAGAAGTGTGAGTACTTCAATGTGTAGTGTGGTCATGCCTTGCACAGGACTCAAGGAAAGGGAAGGCCATCAACTCTGGTCTAAGGTGGCCACTCGTCCGTGTTTCCCAGGGACAGACTGCATTTAAAGAAAATAAAAAAAGTATCCAGCAATGTTCCCAGTGGCAGAGACTGCACAGCAATCAGTCAAAGAAAACCACATTTTTTTTCTCTTTAGATCTAAAGAAACTTAAAGTGTTACTAAACCCAGGAACCTGCATTCACTATATCTGGTATCCCATAGTACACTTGCAACAAAACAACTTTTCACCCCATGGGACTTTAAATGAGGTCTGCATAAGGTCAACAAACTTAATGAGAGTAGTAAAAGTAAGCAAATTTATTTGCAGATATACAAGCATCATAACAGGGTTGAACATGGAGATGCATGTAATGCCCATGAAAAACAGTATGGTACAAAGTATTACAACCATAAGCATGTATGGACATGGTACATTATAAGATAGTAATCAAAGTATATATTGCACCTATAATCTTAACGCATTTCGCAAGCTCAGCTCGCTTCCTCGGGAGTGGATGCAGAGTATCTATGAAAAAGGTACCAATTAGAAAAACAAAAAATAAAAATAATAATGGTAAGGCCGAAAGCAGGGGGCCTCAAAGTGGGTGACACATACTAATAATCGAGAACTGATCCCCAGAAGGATAGCGGGCCATGGTACACAGAACATGGAAACGCAATTGTTTTAGTAAATATAAACTGCGAAATACCTATTCTCATCAGCAGTATATAGCAGCCTTGTGACTTCTATCAGTGTCTGGTTAAAGGTTGTAGGAGGAGTTCATTCTCCCCTGATTGTCCTATGAGGCTGCATAATCCCTGACCCTCTGTCTGGACAATGCCGATTGGCCCTGTGCTGATCACATGCACTCTCCCAAGAAAAAAAAGATCTCTAGCAATACACACCAAACGGAGCATGTGCAGCTTGCCCCCAAAGCTCTGTTCTATCAGCAGATAGATTGGGAACAGTGGAAAAGGGGGAGGGTAAAAGAAGACAGCCTTTTTACACAATGCAGAGGATTCACCCTTTAGGTCCCACAGTGAGTATAACAAACATGCTTTACTGCATATACAGACTCATGTGGGTTTAGTAACACTTTAAGGTGGTTGTAAACCCCCTACATGTACCAGGTAAAGTGGCTGGCCTCAGGTGATACACAGAGATGAAACAAATCCTCCAAAGCTTGCCTGAGCTGTCAGAAAAAAAGGGCTGGAGAGCTGAAATAACACTCATTGGAAGAGCTCTGAGAGCTGATTGGAGTGAAGAGGCACCCTCCCCTTTACACAGCACGCAGGAACAGAGCTGAGGCTGTCAGTCTGCTGGAGGTCCCTCCCCTGTCACCATTTTTTCTCTTGGTGTCGGGAAAACTTTTCAGAAAAGACTCATATAGATAACAGGCATCAGACAGAAATTATACTTTGTGCTCTGGATTGAGACAATACACACCATAGAGGGATATGCTTTGTTCATATTTCATGTCTGAGGTTTGGAAATCATAGAATGGATTCTGATACCCCCTGCAGTAAAGTATGATCCCTCAGCAGCATTCAGAATAGATGTGATTTAGATGACTTTCAAAGACCTGCTATACAAAAAATGTAATTTGTCCGTATGCCTCTGCTTTATATGAGGTTTACTAGGGAAGATTTATCTTATCTGTACTGGACCCAAGGGCCCTGTAATTAGACAGAGTGGGCAAAACAGTGTTGTTCACAGGGCAGTGCTCTGGTTTAACAGAAGCCGTGTGATGCTTTGATATGCATGGTCTACCAATACTACTGAAGTTCTGTTTTAAAGGCTTGCCATGTAGAATGGCATTTACTTAGAAGCCTTTTTTCTTTCTTAGACGATTTCTACCTACTTTTTTTGATACATAAATTCTATATTTAGAAGAACGGCATCTGAGGTCAAATACAGCAGATGGCAAACGTGATAGCAGTGGTATATGTGAGATATTCTGTATAGAGAATACACAACTGGAGAGGTATGACAGAGCTCCAAGGGTGCTAAGAGTGCTTGACTTGGCTACCATATATATTGAACTACTGCCAGGGTTTATGCAAGATGGGGCATGTTTTGTTGGATTTGGCAATGAAGTCAGCTATATGAGACCTGACAGGGGCAGTGTTTTAATATTTGGGGGTGGGGGGGGGGGAGTGGGCATGGAGGGGATTGGAAATTGATGAAAGGGGCAAATACTCCGACAGCCTGATCACCCTGCTGTAATTCCCAAATCTATGCTTGTTCATCTGAGAGTTTGATTGTTTCCATCCACCTTTCAGTGTCTCGGTCCCTGCAGTTACGTTTTATTAACCTATAATATATAAAAACAGCAGTGCGACTGAGACCACTCCTAAGGACCACAGGAAATATCTCACCAAAAGTACCTGAGATGTGAAAAAAAAATTGCCAGGTGGTTTCATTCACCAGTATCTACCAAAAAAAGTATATATTGTATCAATTTTAGGTGGACTGACTCTTCAGGGTAGCCATTCTCAACCAGGGTTTTGTGAAACCCTAGGGTTCCCTCAGAGGTTGCTAGGGGTTCCTTCAATTTGACGGTGCCTTAATTTTTTTTTTAACACTACTTGGCAAAGCAAACAGCAAGACTTTAATGACCACCAATGTACGCAACATTCTGCCTGCTGACCATGAATGTAGGGGACATTGTTCTCATTGACTCACAATAAATTGGTTTAAGTAAGGGTTCGCTGAGAACCTTAAAAATATTTTAGGGGTTCCTCTGGAGTAAAAAGGTTGAGTAAGGCTGTTTTAGGGTATATTTTTAGTGATATTTAGTTTTCATCACAGTTACTTGTTGAATAGCCTTAGTGGTTCACTGAGGGATCTTAATGTATATGTAAACTCGAGCACCAACTGTTATCAACTGTTTGGGCTGTAAAAAAAAAAAAAACAAAACTAGTGGGTTCTGAGAGGCGTTTTTTTCAGCTGTAAAACAGCCCTAACTCTGAAAAAAGCTGAAAACAGCTTAAAAACGCCAACAAATGCTGAAAAACCTGGCTATTCGGCGTTTTTAAACCATGAGCGTTTATGGGAGTATAGTTTTGCTAAAAAAAAAAAAAACGAACTCCACCACTAACATTAGCGACTTTTTTATAACTTCCAGTGACCATGAGGCCAAAAGCCCAAGTCCGAGCAAAAAAAAGTTTTCCTATGCACGGGTCAACTGATCATTTTTGTCTAGGGGATCGGAGAACGAATGTTTACTCCACGCACAAGACTCGTTCCTTTGGCTTCTACTCCAGCCTTCCCCTCTTCCCGCCACGATCTAGCAGTCTTGTGCAGTGGACTGTTCCTGACGTCATCACGCCCATAGACCTGCTCTGGATATGAGGACATCAGGAATAGGCATGAGATCAGCGGCACTAAGCTGCAACAAAAATTAAAACAGATATTTTATTTTAAAAATGGCAGCTGTTTATGATACACGGTGCTTTAGAATATTTGTAGTTCAGTTAGGCTTTATATCTACTATAATTTTTTCCTCAGCTCTCCTGTAATTACTCTTCTGATCCCTTTGTGTATTCAGCGTTAGGTGCTCTTCGCAATGAGCTTGACTTTCTCAGCAAGGAGTTCACATGAAATTGCGCTTTTCCAGTGCAGCGCACACTGCCCAAACATTGGCGGCATACAAATAATGACAATACCCTCTAAGTTACATTCCGCACCTCTTTCTGTGTCAGTCATTTCACATGTAAATATCGACTAGATCTCATCAAATAACATTTAAACTTTTTTTTTGAGGTTTTGTCAGCGTTCCTTTTGATGACATTATGAGGAACAATAGATAAAATGAGCTTGAATTTGAAAGCTGTGCGCAGTGTAGAGGAGTTTGCAGCTGCTAGTGATGACACAGTAGTGTGTGAATGGGTCTGCAGCCTTCCATTCACTCTCGCTGGGCCTATTAAGACATATACAAAAATGGCCCAGGCGTTACAACGTCACTACGGGAGCTTGTATAGAAAAGGTTTCTATTGATAGTCAATAAGTGCTGCCATCTCTGTAATTTAATGTGTAAAAATGAAAGGGGAACATTGGTTTAAAAAAATAAATAAATCATATATATATATATATATATATATATATATATATATATATATATAATATATATATATATATATATATATATATATATATATATATATATACATAATCTACCTTTTGAAAACAAATAAATGTATCTATATATATA
>BLSH010367861.1:1188283-1204042 GCA_018402905.1 Glandirana rugosa | reverse complement strand
TTTTTTTTTTGACTCCCCCCCCCCCCCCCATTACTCCACCCTGCCTTTTTTTTCCTCCCTGCCCTTTTTTTTTTTTTTTTTGACCCTCCTTTCCACGTCAAAGCACAAAGGTGCAAGTGTGAACCTGGCCTTTAGGCAGAATTTGAGACACATAGGGGCCGAGTTATAACAGAGAGCAGAGAATGGAGTAAATGCACATTTTTATTTACAAAGTGCAAAGTGTGAAATTGCCCTCTGAAGCATGGCCACTGTGCCATAGGGGTTGTGGCTAACTGGCTACCATGTACCATATATGGTGGCAATTCCCCAAAATATGACAATTTGGAATCAGAATTTATAGCCTGATAAATTCAATAACTCAGGTTACCCAACTGCCATGTTTTATAAATTTAAGAGCGAACGCCCTAAATATACTAAATGACTTTGGAGGTATATATAGTGGATATAAAAAGTCTACACACCCCTGTTAAAATGTCAGGTTTCTGTGATGAAAAGATGAGACAAAGATAAATAATTTCAGAACTTTTTGCCACCTTAAGGCCGGGTTCACACTGGTACGACAAGACTGTTGTCATCCTACTTTGCCCTGCAACATCGGTCCTGCATCAGTCCTACTTTGGTCCTACTTTCATCCGACTTGAATGAACAAGATAAGATATTCCTCTGACTTTGAGATAGTGACTTGTCCTTTGACCAATCAAACAATCCCAGTGTGAGATAAATTACTTTCACTGCTGCTATAATCACCATGTTGGATGTCACAAGTCGGATGGTTAGGACAAGGATCCAACTTTGATTCTACTTCAGTGATATTCAATGGGGTGAAGTAGGACCAAAGTCGGACCAAAGCAGTGCAGAAATCTTTTTCAAAGTCGGACTGACTTGTGTCGGATCAGTTAAGACGGCTCTCATAGGGAAACATTGATTTACACACATCATGGGACATGTGCTCCCAAAGTCGGAGCGTATGTCGTACCAGTGTGAACCCAGCCTTAATGTGACCTATAAACTGCACAACTCAATTGAACAACAAACTGAAATCTTTTAGGTAGAGGGAAGAAAAAAATAATAGTAATATGGTTGCATACGTGTGCATGCCCTTAAACTAATACTTTGTTGAAGCACATCTTGAATTGGCAATATTTGCCCACTCTTCTTTGGAAAAACACTCCAAATCTGTCAGATTGCGAGGGCATCTCCTGTACACAGCCCTCTTTAGATTACCCCACAGATTTTCAATTGGATTCAGGTTTGGGCTCTGGCTGGGCCATTCCTAATCTTAATCTTCTTCTGGTGAAGACATTCCTTTGTTGATTTGGATGTATGCTTTGGGTCGTTGTCATGCTGAAAGATGAAGTTCCTCTTCATGTTCAGCTTTCAAGCAGAAGCCTGAAGGTTTTGTGCCAATACTGACTGGTATTTGGAACTGTACTTGATTCCCTCTACCTTGACTATGGCTCCTGTTCCAGCTGAAGAAAAACAGCCCCAAAGCATGATGCTGCCACATAGATGGTGGGTATGGTGTTCTTATGGTGATGTGCAGTGTTGTTTTTGCGCCAAACGTGTCTTTTGGAATTATGGCCAAAAAGTTCAACTTTGGTTTCATCAGACCATAACACGTTTTCCCACATTCTTTTGGGAGACTTCAGATGTGTTGTTGAAAAATTTAACTGGGCTTGGATTTTGTCTTTGTGAGAAAAGGCTTCTGTCTTGCCACTCCTCTGCCCATAGCTCAGACATTTGAAGGATACGGGAGATTGTTGTCACATGTACCACACAGCCAGTACTTGCCAGATATTCCTGCAGCTCCTTTAGTGCTGCTGAAGGCCTCTTGGCAGCCTCCCTGACCAGTTTTCTTCTCCTGTTTTCATCAATTTTTGGAGGGACATCCAGTTCTTAGGAATGTCACTGTTGTGCCATATTTTCTCCACTTGATGATGACTGTCTTCACTGTGTTCCATGGTACTGTATATCTAATGCCTTGGAAATTCTTTTGTACCCTTCTCCTGACTGATACAGTTTAACAATGAGATCCCTCTGACGCTTTGGAAGCTCTCTGCGGACCATGGCTTTTTCTGTAGGATGCAATTAAGACAATGTCAGGAAAGACCTACTAGAACGGCTGAACTTTACGTGGAGTTAATTAGAGGCACTTTAAATGATGGCTGGAGTGTACTAACTCCTATTTAACATGAGTTTGAATGTGATTGCTTAATTCTGAACACCGCTACATCCCCAGTTATAAGAGGGTGTGCACACTTATGCAACCACTTTATTTTAGTTTTTTATTTTTACTTCCCCACCTAAAAGGTTTCAGTTTGTTTTTCAATTGAGTTGTACAGTTTATAGGTCACATTAAAGGTGAGAAAAGTTCTGAAATGATTTAGCTTTGTCTCATTTTTTTACATCACAGAAACCTGACATTTTATCAGGGGTGTGTAGACTTTGTATATCCACTGTATATATACTACTAGCCACCAAAATAGAGAAAAACTGGAAAGAGTCCACGGTTCCTTTAGATTTTGTCAAGTACAAGTTAAATTGGTTGCGGTTAGTGATAAATTCCCATGCACACTACATAATACTTAAAATAAATTTGATAAAATGTGGGACCCGTGGTTATATTATTCTTCAATGGACTCCTGAGGCTCGGGAGGAACAATCCTTTTCTCTACCTTTCTTATATTTTTATCTTTCTTTTCATAAGCTCTCTGGCTAACCTTCCGACACAACTCAGAGGGGAATTGGCCGTCTCTTCCTATTTTTACCTCTTATTTCATTAATATGTTGGAATGGTATGGCTACCTAGGTGCAATGATTTGACTTGGCCTGCAGACGAAGATAGATTCTCATAATACAGTAATTGAAAATAGCTCTATTTAATTTTGAAAATCTATAAAGTCACTGCATGCATCAGGAACAAATTGTACAATTGATTCTTTATTATTGCTCTATTATATAAGATGATTTTTCCATTCTATATAGTTGAACATTTTGTGGCTTCCCTCGGAGTAATGTCTGCTCTGGTTTACTCAAGACCGCGCTGGGGGTGGATGCTGCCCGATGTGGTCGTTTTTGATGCCACATCCACCTATGTCAGGGATATGCAATTAGCGGACCTCCAGCTGTTGCAGAACTACAAGTCCCATAAGGCATAGCAAAACTTTAGAATCCAAAATGAAAGTTTTGACAGCACCACAGGAACTTCCAAGAAAATTGTATTTATTTAGATAAAAACGACATACATGTCACTCACATAACAGTCCATGGGAAGTACATCAAAAAGGCATAAACGATTGACGCGTTTCACGGGAGTTATAGATTATGACTAAGCGGGTATAACTCCCGTGAAACGCGTCAATCGTTTATGCCTTTTTGATGTACTTCCCATGGACTGTTATGTGAGTGACATGTATGTCGTTTTTATCTAAATAAATACAATTTTCTTGGAAGTTCCTGTGGTGCTGTCAAAACGTTCATTTTGGATTCTATGCTATCGGCTCACGGACCGGACGTGCACACAGCCTTCTACAGATTTATTTCTCACCTGGAGCTGCTTTGCCTTTTTGTGTTCAATCCATAGCAAAACTTTGACAGCCACAAGCATGACAACCAGAGGTAGAGGCATGATGGGACTTGTAGTTTTGCAACAGCTGGAGGTCCGCTAATTGGATATCCCTGACCTATGTGGACATTCCAGCCTCCTCTCTTCTATGATTGCCACCTGAGGCAGCCAGCTCCTTTCATAGTAGGGACACCCATGAGTTTATTGCTCCCATTGGCCCATTCATCATAAAAAGAAACTTAAAGCGGTAGTAAACCCTCCTATCATTTTCAGCCAAGGAAGCTGCCATCTTGGCCTCTGTTTAATCTATAACTGCCATGATGCTGCACATGTGATCAGCTATGACACCAGCCATTGGATGGTTTGACAGTTTGGTTTAGTGCACAACCAATGGGAGTGTTACATTTACGGCACGTGCTGGAAATGTAACTGGTTTTTAAACTGTTAAATGGATGGGTTTACTAAAGGAGCCAATCACAATACAGAAGAGAAATTTGGCCAGCTTTATCATGCCATGGAAGAGCTTACACCTGTTTCAACAAACAGCTCAACTGGAAGACGGTTAGAGCTACAGCTGTGTAAGGCGAATTGGAAGCACCAAAGTGAACTTTAGGCTTTGGGTGGAGTCCTTCTACTAAAATCTGAAAACACAACTCCGTGTTTGTTGTTTTTATTATTTTTTGTCTTGAAGCAGTCATGAAGCAGTCACGAAAACACACTGGCCGCCTTAGGGATCTGTCATTCATTAACAGAAAGGTAGACATTTGCTCCGTATGCATCACATGCGAAGCTCGGAAACTGCACTAGTCATGGAGAGGCAAAATGAACATTTTCTATTGTGTAGATACATAATCCTCCTCTCTGTGCGTTCAGTGGGAAGGAGGTCTTTCTAGGATGTTTATATCTCCAGCCAGATGCCTGTTGCTGCCAAAAGACTGTAATTGCTCAGGACTGAGAGGGTGTGTGAAGCTTACGGACCAACTGGAAGATGTCCATGGATTTGATGAGTCTATCTGTTCCTTGTTTTTTTTTTCCATTTTTGTTTTATTTTAACATGGAAATTGTGCAGACGTGTTAGTAAATATCAGGTCCTTTATTTCTGTTTATTTGTGTACCTACGCAATGCCTTGAGGGCTCATTTACAATTGCGCATTGCCACAACACAAGGTAGCGCACCTGCTCTATGTGCGCTATGTTACTGCCATATTTATTGTAAATGGCACCCCAATGCATGGTACAGGCATCTGCAAAGCACGGCACACCCCCAGGATATCACAAAACACATACCGTCCTTAGCATGGACTCAGAGGAGCAATAAGATAGTGAATCTAAACAATCCACACCCTATAAAAAATAGCTTTATATAGACTTTAATGAAAGCTGCAGATTAACCTCTACAGATCTGCGCTATAGCCGAAAGACCGCTGCAGCGCGGATCTGAATTGCCTGGCAGATGTCCATGGACGTCCGCTCCTTTGCACGCTCCCCGCGCACACTCACAGCCATCAGCGGCGCGCTCTCGCAGCGGCCACATGCTGTGTGTGCGTGCCCTCGGGTCAGGCGGACTCAATGTCCACTGGAGACCCACGATCGCCTAATAGAGCGGCAGAACGGCGAACCGCCAATGTAAACAGGGCGGTTCTCCGTTCTGTGAGGGGGGACATAACAGATCTGTGATTGGGATAAGTGAGATCTGTTATGTCCCTGCCAGCCCCCATACAGTTAGAACAAATACAGGGAACACAGTTAACCCCTTGATCGCCCCCTTAGTGTTATCCCCTTCCCTGTCAGTGACATTTATATAGTAATCAGTGGTTATTAAGTTTCTGATCGCTGTATAAATGTCAGTGGTCCCAAAAAAAGTGTAAAAAATGTCCGACATGTCCGCTGCAATATTGCAGTCCCGATAAAAATCACAGGCTGCTGCTATTACTAGTAAAAAAAATAATAATAATAATAAAAACTCCATAAATTAATTCTCATGGTTTGTAGCTGCAATAACTTTTGCGCAAACAAATCAATATATGCCAATTGCGTTTTTTACCAAAAATATGTAGAAGAATACAAATCAGCCGCTGTTGACTCACCGACAGTCCCATTCACTTTAATGGGACGGCTGGTGATACGGCGGTGACACAACAAGGTGAGGGACGTGGCGGCAGCAGGTGAGTGGATGCCCGCTAACAGGCACTGCCATGATGGATCTGAAATGACAGGTGCTCTTTAAATGTAAGGACTTATTCTTGCTGGTAGTTAGAATCTTTAATATTTGCAAACTAAATGAAGGTTTCCTATTTAGAATAATAAGCTGTCAGATTAGTAAAACAGTGATATCAGAACCAATCATACAGCTTTTAGTGTACATACTGTAGATTTGAAAAACAATGGGATAAAGAAATATTCGTGAACTTTGTTTTATCTCATGGTTACTGTGAAATTGTGTGAATGCATCAATGCAGTGCATGTGATCTCAGCTTGCAGAGCTTGGATTCATTGAATGAGTTTACCAAAAATGTAAATATTGCAGAATATACAGACTCATGCTACATAACTAAGCTCCATTTCATGCTGAATAAACGAAATTATTAATGTATCTTAAATAGAAAACTATATTTAGATACTCCAAAGCATTTTATTAAAATCAATTTGATAAAAATAAAAAAAATTGATTTAAATAAAAAAAAATCAGATTTAAATAAAAAAAAATCTTTTTTTTTTTTAAATCATTGATTTTTATCCAGCCTGATCAGGGGGCTGATGGCCTTTTCCTAATAATTGCAGCTTGCCCCCTGATGCCGCATTGCATATGCAGTATGGTGGAGATTGCCTGGTGCAATGTGTAGTGTAGTGTAATGTTGTCATTGATCTCTGGTATGTCTGATTGATGTTTGTACAACATTATGATTGGTTTAAACATATAGATGCCCTGGTTTCACCTGGTGTCTTCTATTTGATGTAGGCCTCATACACACGGACGTTTCTTAAAAAATAAACAAAACGTCGGGCCCGACGTCAAAGAAAAAAAATTGTCGTTTTTCGGCGTTATGCATCGGCGTTAGTGAGCGTTAGTGAGCGTCGAAAAGGCATTTTTAAAAAAAAATCATCCGTCTGCTATTTTTCAACCTAAAAACGTTGGTGTCAAAAAACGCCAGTTAACACTGGTACAGTATTAGTTGGCGTTTTGCGGCGTCGGCATCAAAAAACGCCAAAACGTTACGTGGGTTCTAGTTTCAGCTCGCTAATGCCGACGCCATCTACAGCTCAAAAACGTCGGCGTTTTTATGGGGTCATTGATTAACATGGAGAGCTGCAAAAAATGCCAGAAAACGCCGGCGTCAAAAAACGTCCGTGTGTATGAGGCCTTATACTGCATATTGTATGTTATTTATTTATATTAATGTATGGTACTTTTGGTGATGTTTTCTTCTTACTTTGTGTCACATGTTAGCCTGATCCTGTTTCTGTATTCTTACCTCTGCTGCAGTGCTTCTCTATCCTGATTCCTCTCACATGTGTGGCGTTGCTGTGCTCACCTATGAGCATCACCTGCTGTGCTATGGGCTTTTATTTCCTTCCCTTCAATCACTTCCTGGCCTGCCTTCTAGTTTGCTTGCCTATATAAGACTTGCTCAATGTAGCCCACATCAGCAACATCAAAGTTCTCTGAGATCCTGTCTGCTTGTTACTTGTGTACCCTGTGCCTGTCTCCCCATGGTACCGACCCAGGCTTCTTTTGCCGTCTGTGCTTGTTTGCTGCCCGTCCTGACCTCGGCTTGCCTCCTGGATTTCCTGTTGTCTCCTGCTGTTTGTACTCTGCCCACAAGAGTGGTCTCATCTGGGCATACCTAGGGGCCGCAACCTGGTTCCAGCTTGCTGCAAGCCTATTCCCACCTCAGGGGCACTGAGTAAGAAGCAGGCTGGGGCTTAGACTCCGCACCCTGGGGGAACCCCGTGTTGGCGATCTACAAGGGCTCACTACCATGGAAGTTTCATACTTTGTATTATTCAGAACACCCCTCTCCTAAAGACGCATACTTGCAAAACACATTAAGAGATTGGAGTCCCTCCACAGCTCATTATCACAATAATCTTTGTATTACAGAACCATATGGATCGGTATATGACCGATTAGGGAGAGATGTAATGTAGCCTCATTAATGGAAGGCATTTTACATGTTATCATTACTGTGGATGGGTTTTGACACTACAATATGGGGTTATTTCATAAATGTTTTTGGATGTATGTTGTTTTGAAATCTTTTTTATATGTTGGTTCTGTAGAACCAGTGCTCACACTAGGCTGATTAGTCAGAAAACATTAAAGCGGTAGTAAACCCCTTCCTCTCATTTTCAATGTAAAGATCAATACTGTTATTAAGATTACTGTCCCAGTGTCTGATCTCTCCTTACCTTCTTCCTTTCCATGAAATCTATTATTTTTCCGTAGACGACGTCAGCAGCGCATGCGCCGTTAGCCCCTCATTTTCTGGCAAGCTAAGGCTGCCAGAAAATGCAGCGTCTATGCCGGGGCTGCGTCATCTCCTTGAGATGTCGTCAGCCCCAACCTAACGCGATACTTCTCAATTAGACTTCCTCATTGTAAAGGATTTCCTGGCGCCCATGTGACTCAGTACGTCAGAGGTGTTGTGGAGAAAGACATGTTGCCATGGTGAGATGAACGAAAACGAGGCTTGGCTTTTGTAACTATTGCGCATGCGCGAGATTACCGGCATCTACACTAACCGAGGGCGGAAATATATTCTAATAAAGACGCGGAAGCCAGCAGTTACAATGGCACCGCCTTATACCCTGCAGGACCGTTTTAAAAGTGCTCGTTTATGGCATGTAAGAGGCTTTATATCAGTTGTATGTAGGCTATTTAGATTTCCAATGTTATGTGGTATTTAAATATTGATTGAATTTAGATTCTTGGGCTGAGTTTACTACCGCTTTAATAAACTTTGTTGATTTTATTAATTTTTTAGTTTTTTTTTCTAGGATGAGTAGACACCTGAAAAGTCCACTCTTTTGTGGCTGACATTTTTTTGCTGTATGATTTTGGGATGTAGTGCTGGATTATCTGCTTTGGATGCATGACATTTATTTGGTTTTGATCACCTTGAAGCCACCTGGGATGCATAACATGAGTGTCCCAGGAGGGTTGGAGCAGGGGGTGAAGTGTCATTCTTGCCTAGGCAAGTGTAGGGCTGCATCCCACAAATAAGGTATTATATTTTTAACATACAAATAAATATGTATACGTATATTTGATTGTGTCATGGCTGATTGTGTTTGGCCTGCAGCCAAAACCCATTAAAGAATCTGCTCAAGCGAGGACAGCGCTGGATCCCTGGACAGGTTAGTGTCCTTATAATAACAGTCAACAGCCACAGTATTTGTAACTGCTGACTTTTCATTTTTTTGAGGAAGCTTTTCTTTAAGGGTGCACTCATACTGGGCACAGTTGAACCGAACCATGCCTGAGTTTGATTGTTCCTCCTCCCCACTTCCCAGATGATTTGCACTCACACTGGGCTCTAAACAAGTGTTCCCAGGCAAACTTACATCATCATGTCTGTCAACCAGACCACAGCGAGCCCTGCTTCTGTACACAGTCATCTATGGAGAACCCTGTGATCAGGCCTAGTTTGCACTCACACTGAAGTTAACCATACCGGACCATGAGTGAACTGTGCCAGAGATCGCTTCCTCCAAGTGGTCCTGGGCATAGAATGCTTCATTGGACCAGCATGCTTCACCAGGACCAGATGGCATACACCCGAGGGTACTTAAAGCGGTTGTCTACCCATCGATTTGATAGTGTCAAAGAAGAGTTAATATTCCCGGCATGCGGAAATGCTAGCTGTCTCCTTGATTGTGCTCTCAACCAAACTAGCAAACCATCCAAAGGGTGGTTTCATAATGGATCACATGTGCAGCATCATGACATTTGCAGATTAAACAGAGCTTCCTTAGTTGAAAACGATAGGAGAGTATACAACCACTTTAAGTAACTCAGTCAGACGATAGACCATTGTTCCTAATTTTTATGGACAGTTTACTAACTAGAATGGTACCAGCTGCTTGGAAAAGCAAATGTAGTACCAATGTTTAAAAATGGGCCAAGATATATCCCTGGAAACTACAGGCCAGTCAGCCTAACATCAATAGTCTGTAAGCTATGAGAAGGGATGATAAGGGATTATATTTTGCTAATGAAAATGGTATCATTAGCAGTAATCAGCACAGATTCATGAAGGATCATTCTTGCCAGACCAATCTATTAACATTCTACAAAGAAGTGAGCTGCCATCTACATAATGGAAGGCCTTTGGATGTGGTGTATCTGGATTTTGCAAAGGCATTTGATACAGTTTCCTATAAACCTTTACTTTACAATTGAGGTCTTATGGCATGGACCATAGAGTATGTACCTGGATTGAAAACTGGCTACAGGTACAGGTCCACAGGGTGGTGATAAATAGCGAGTAATCGTAATGGTCCGGTGTGATAAGTGGGGTCCCCCAAGGATCTGTCCTGGGACCAATCCTGTTTAATTTATTCATAAATGATATAGAGTTGATATAAATAGCTCAATCTTAACGTTTGCTGATGATACAAACCTAAGCAAGGCAATAACTTCTGCGTAGGATGTGAAAACCTTACAAGAAGACCACAATAAAATAATTGGGTGGGCAACTACATGGCATATGAGGTTTAATGTTGAAAAATGTAAGGTAATGAATTTGGGTGCTAAAAATATGAACGCAAGAAACTCGCTAGAGGGAGAGCCTCTGGGGGAATCTAGGATGGAAAAGGATCTGGGGGTCTTAGTAGATGACAGGCTCAGCAATGGCATGCAAAGCCAAGCTGCTGCAAGCAAAGCTAACAGAATATTGGCATGCATTAAAAAGGGGATTTACTCCCGAGATAAAACAATAATTCTCCCACTCTACAAGACTTTGGTCCGGCCAAATCTTGAGTATGCCGTCCAGTTCTGGGCACCAGTCCTCAGGAGGGATGTGCTGGAACTGGAAAGAGTTCAGATAAGGGCAACAAAGCTCATAAAGGGACTGGAGGATCTCAGCTATGGGGAAAGACTCCAACCATTGAAGTTATTCTCTCTGGAGAAGAGACGCTTGAGAGGGGATATGATAGCGACATACAAATACCTTACTGGTGACCCTAGCATAGAGAAAAAAAAATTTCAGTGAAAGGGAGTTTAAAAAAACACGTGGCCATTCACTGAAATTGGAAGAGAAGAGGTTTAACCTTACTCTGCGTAGAGGGTTCTTTACTGTCACAGCGGTAAAGATGTGGAATTCTCTTCCACAAGCAGTGGTGTCAGCAGGCAACGTTGATCGTTTCAAAAAAACGAATAGATCTTAACGATCACAACATATATATGGATATAGAATTTATTATTGACAAAAACACACACACACAGGTTGAACTGGATGGACTGGTGTCTTTTTTTAGCTTTACTGACTATGTAACTGCTCCCGGGCACAGTTCGGAGCACTGCACACTACACAAAGCAACCAACCCAAGGGGGTGAACCATGCATGGGCACAGTTAAAACTGTCAATGTGGCTTCACTCTTCGACAATAAAGGGCATCAAATAAACTCCATATTTTCTGTGTTAATCAATGGCTAACATAGTCCAACCCCTTAAGGACCTCTCCACGCAGATATACTGCAGTAGGACGGCCCTCCTGTGCAAAGTCCTGTACCTGTACTTGATTTTCGAGCACTGGGTCTGGGGCACACGCTCTGCCGGTGACCTGCTCCCGATGTGATTGAACACAGCGAGAGCCAATCAGCGGGTCCAGCGGACCCGATGTTCGCCAGCTCCCGTCGATCGTTCTGAGGGGAGGCAGAACGGTGGTCTGCCTATGTACACAAAGCAGACCGCCGTTCTGTGAGAGGGGAAGATAGAGACCTTGTGTTTCTGCTAAGCAGAAACACGGATCTCTGTTTTCCCCCAGTCAAAGCACCTCCCCCTCTCCCACAGTTAGAAAGCACTCCTAGGGAACACATTTAACCCTTTGATCGCCCCTGATGTTAACCCCTTCCCTGCCAGTGTCGTTAGTACAATAACAGTGCATTTTTAGCACTGATCACTGTATTGGTGTCACTGGTCCCCAAAAAAAGTGTCACTTAGTGTCCGATTTGTCCGCCGCAGTGTCGCAGTCCAGCTGATCACCGCCATTACTAGTAACAAAATAAAATAAATAAAAATCCCATAAATATTTCCCATAGTTTGTAGACGCCATAACTTTTGCGCGAACCAATCATTTGTATTTTTTTTTTTTTACCGAAAATATGTATTGGCCTAAATTGATGAAGAAATTCGATTTTTTACATTTTTTTATTGGATGTGTTTTATAGCATAAAGTAAAAAATATTATTATTTTTTTTTTCAAAATTGTCGCTCTTCTTTTGTTTATAGCGAAAAAAATAAAAACTGCAGAGGTGATCAAATACCACCAAAAGAAAGCTCTATCTGTGGGAAAAAAGGACGTTAATTTTATTTGGGTACAGCGTCACACGACCGCGCAATTGTCAGCTAAAGCGACACAGTACCGTATCGCAAAAAATGGCCTGGTCATGAAGCCTTCTGGGGCTGAAGAGGTTAATACTCTACTCTATCCTTTGTACCATAGCAAAACAAAACCAGTGCAGCACTGATAGAGTTAAATAGCGCAGAATTGAGAAATTCTATTTTATGTATACATGAACCGCATTGCTCGCTGTTTATATTTTTCCCAGCATAAACATTATAAGAATAGAGCCCATAGATGCATTGTGGCGAAGGAAGTCATCGTTTATGTATTGTACAAAGCACTCATCCTGTGTATACAGCGAGGTAAACCGTATTGTGAATCCTCACCTTGCCCATTTTATATTGTTCATATCTCGTATTTGAATAGCGTATGTTGAGTAAACGTCCTTCGCTCGTTTGTTTCTATTTATCAACCTTGAACTCGAAAAGGCTTCCTTTGAAAAACCCGTTAACAAGGAACTGAATAAATGGATTATTGCTTCTCTAAAGAGGTCTATGCTGTAACCTTCCGCGATCAGGAGAAGAAAATCCCGCAAACGCGGAGAGCAATCAATATGACAATTTATGTCCGTTCTAAGTCGCCGCTTTGGAGATTGCAGTGTAAATTCACTAGGAGGTCATATATACGAGGCCCCGCAGGTCACTTGTTGTTGAATTTGATATCTCAGCCTATATGATCTTAAGCACCAATGTACAGCCAAAGCGCTTAATCATTCCTGGAGAGCCCAATAAAAACGTCCATCGGCTGAAAGCAATATGTCTCTGGGATTATATGGGACTTGTGAACACTCTGCTCATGCGTGTAAGACTAATAAAACACTATCACAATCTACAGCAAATTTAAATTAAGAATCATAATTTTATGTTAGTTTATGATTATTTTGACATTGATTTTACAAAGGATCAGTTGGTTCATTTTATGTTTCTGTAATGGACCATAAAAGACATGCTGTTTCATTAGACTTGGAGATGTTGATATGGTGGCTTGTCCGTTAGTATGCAACGGAGAAAATTTCACTAAGCACTGTTTGCATCTAATATTGTAACAGAACTTAAAGCGGAGTTCCACTCGTTTTTAAGTTTATTAAGGGCTCGTTTACACTTGTTTCAGCTTCAACACACATTAAAGCTCCTACTGCTTCAACAAGATTTTATCATGCATTTTTGATGCTACGGTGGCTGCTTCGATGAGGCTTTGGTGGCTGCTTCGATGAGGCTTCGGTGGCTGCTTCAATGAGGCTTCGGTGGCTGCTTCGATGAGGCTTCGGTGGCTACTTTGATGAGGCTACAGTGGTGCTTTGATGAGGCTTCGGTGGTGCTTTAATGAGGCTTCGGTGGTGCTTCGATGAGGCTTTGGTGGCTGTTTCGATGAGGCTTTGGTGGCTGCTTCGATGAGGTGGCTGCTTCAATGAGGCTTTGGTCGCTGCTTCGATGAGGCTTCGCTGGTGCTTCGATGAGGCTTTGTGGCTGCTTCGATGAGGCTTTGGTGGCTGCTTCAATGAGGCTTCTGTGGCTGCTTCGATGAGGCTTTGATGGCTGCTTTGATGAGGCTTCGGTGGTGCTTCGATGAGGCTTCGGTGGTGCTTTGATGAGACTTTGGTGGCTGCTTCGATGAGGCTTTGGTGGTGCTTCGGTGATGCTCTTTTGAAGCTTTGTTGAAGCTTGGCAGATGCCCTGTGTGTATGTTGATATCTCACACCTGCAATTTCTCCAAAACAAGCGAGCTTCAAACAAGCTTTGTCATAGAGTTCTATGGAGGCATTGAAGAGGCTTTGAAGCACCACTAAATCTACATGGGGTATAATTTTTGAAGCAAAGCCAAAGCAAAGCAAACACAAGTTGTAAACAGGACTGTAAGCTAACCGTTTTATTTAGTGACAGGAGCTTTGACTGGCGTTCAAAGAGCTTTAACAAAGTCTGACGCCCTGTTTTGAAGCAAGTGAAAATTAGCCCTAAGAACTCATTTACACTTGCTTCAGCTTCAACACACATTAAGGGCTAGTTTGCACTTGCTTCAAAACAAGGCTTCGGACACGCTTCAAGAGCGCTAGTCAAAGCTCCTGTCACTAAATAAAATGGTTAGCTTACAGTTCTGTTTACACCTTGCTTTTGCTATGCTTTGCTTTGCTTCAGCTTCGCTTAAAACATGATACCCCATGTAGCTTTAGCCATACTTCAAAGCCTCTTCAACGCCTCCATAGAAGTCTATGAGGAAGCTTATTTGAAGCTCACTTGAAGCACCTGTGGCTTTTCAGTGGCTTTAATTCAGCTTTGTTTTGGAGAAATTGCAGGTGTGAGATATCAACAAACACACAGGACATCGGCAAGGTTCAACAAAGCTTCAAAAGAGTATCACTGAAGCACCACCGAAGCCTCATCGAAGCACCACTGAAGCCTCAAAAACACATCATAAAAGCTTGTTGAAGCAGTAGGGGCTTTAATGTGCATTGAAGCCTGAGCAAGTGTAAATGAGCCCTTTGTAGTGCTTCAAAGCGTCTTCAAAGCCTCCATAGAAGTCTGTGGCAAAGCTCACTTGAAGCCCCACCGAAGCCTCATCGAAGCTCCACAAAGCCTCACCAAAGCCTCATCTAAGCTCCACCAAAGCCTCATCGAATCCCCACCAAAGCCTCATAGGATCTCCTCCAAAGCCTCATCGAATGCCCCACCGAAGCACCAAGCAAAAGCAAGGTGTAAACTGGACTGTAAGCTAACCATTTTATTTAGTGACCGGAGCTTTGACTGGCATTCAGAGAGCTTTAACAAAGCCTGTCCGAAGCCTTGTTTTGAAGCAAATGTAACAACTATGTAAGTCTAACAATGTAAACAAGGGGTCTTTGGGTGTGCATAAGGCACAATTTTTACTGAAATCGTCCATGGACCACAGAATTTAGCAACAATGTCAATAATCAAAGACCCCCTGACCCACCAAGCTGCTGTGACAAAACCCCCACCAACATAAGTGCTCGCTGTTTTTTTTTATTTTTTTTATTGATTACAAACAGAAACACAAAAACAAGACATATATCCCCAAACTTGACACCTCAGAAAGAACTGACATAAGGGCGGGTAGGAGGGAAGTTTCTTCTCTGCCTGAAAATCCCAGAATGCCTAGACTGCCTGTCTGCCACATACCCCCTACCCCACCCTTCTGGCCTGCTGCCTCCAATCAGGTAAGTCTACACCCCCCCCCGCCCGACTGACCTAGCTGACCTGACTGTTCCCTGACCCAGTTCCTCCCCTAATCATGTAGACCCTTCCGCCATTTTCTTCTCTGGGTCTCACTTTTAATAAACAGACACTCACCTGTCCCATGGTCCAGCCATGTGGCCACCTGAAGCCTCGCTCCTCTCCCTCTCCGCAGTGCCGGCATTGCAAGTGTGGGCACCCGGCTGTGACAGCTTGCGGCTTCACACTGTGCATGCGCGAGTCACGCTGCGCCTTCTCAGTGGCCAGGCAACGTTCTGGGACCTGTGACGTGTTCCAGGAGATTGCGGGGAGGGAGGGGAAGAGAAGGAGTCGCGTAGGCAGCCGAGCGAAAGTGGGAGCTGGGTACCTGTCAAAACTAGGTACCCGCCCCCCCAAAATAAATGACATGCCAAATGAGGCATGTAAGGGGGAGAGGAGTGC